>JAMKCH010012086.1:0-28111 GCA_023653785.1 Ophioderma brevispina | reverse complement strand
TCCTACCAACATTTGATACTTTTTGCTTCCAATTTTTTCCAAATTTTTGTTGACTTAACGATTAGTAAATGCCCCAAAGATAGTGGGGACATATTTTAAAAACCATTTCTTTGGAGTTGGAGTGTTTATTTTGGTTGCAATACATTCCTTTCTGGCATATTTTAAACAGCTACCAATTTTGTAATAAATTCAACAAGTTCCATTTCTCATTGCCGTCACTGATATTGTATTGCTTATTATTTATGAAAAAGAAGAGTATTTATCATTGAACTGATTATGTTGATTATTAACTTCAACGTGGTTGTCGATAACACTAGACTTTCCTTTTGGTTTACTTTAATACTGTGTTTTGTTTCTCGTTGTCAGGTTGCAATCTTTTGTGCGCTTCCAACAGCATGGCATAACTGGGCGACGCAACTCTGCTCATGCATAAAAGTGGCACAGAAATCGATTTTGGTATATCGCACTAAATTGCTTATATCTCTGAATTGCCAAAAGCAAATAATATGCAACAAACACCATTGGAAAAGCGTGGTCTTTGTTCTTTAATATTAACCAAGTAATATGACTTATTATGAAATTTCATATTTAACCAATTTTTTTCTGATTGTACCCCTTTTTTTTGAGACAGTCTGTATAACAACAAGATGATGTGAAAGTGCAAAACATTTCATCTTTGGCATCAGTATCATTAAAATTTTGAAAAATTTACCAATAAATCTAGGTATTGCAAGGGTGACCTTTCTGTAATAAACAAATTACCTTTAGCCTATTTTCCCAATATCTTGGCAGGAAGTACCCCTCGCATGTGTCCCAATTGACTTTTACTACCCGTTACCTAAGGAATTATTATTATCTTGATTTAACAGTCTGTGCACGGTAAGCCGCGGAATCCCAAATTTATGTTCGAAAAGATACAGCAAATACAACCAAACCAAGGTGCAGCCGTACATTTTCACAATGCCGATGGTTGGTCCACTGTGGTCTTGACGTGACTTTTGTGGGCGACACCAGCAACACAACGCACAGTCCTCACTTTTTATTTCTACATTCTAGACCGTGGAGGAGATACCCAAGTAAGAATGACTTTTGTATTTGATTTTCATTTTTTGCAGTGTGGTGATAATCGTCTGTGCCATTTTCCTCCGTTTTGGGTTGTTTATGTGCATGTGTTTGTTTGTGGTGAGATGTGTGCGTGCGAGCGCGCGCGTGAGTGTGTGTGTGTTGTTTTCTTGTTTTTTTCTATAGATACCATTTCGTTCAATAAGATTTGCTTCAGAGGGCCAATCAGAAATTCAATAAATTCTCAGGATTAGAATGCCTGTTACGATTCGACACTTATTTTGCATTAAAATTTTAGTTTTCTAAAAAATTAAAAAAAAAAAAAAAAAAAAAAATAGTGATATATTATTTTTAATCTATC
This sequence comes from Ophioderma brevispina, assembly GCA_023653785.1. Classification (NCBI taxonomy): domain Eukaryota; kingdom Metazoa; phylum Echinodermata; class Ophiuroidea; order Amphilepidida; family Ophiodermatidae; genus Ophioderma; species Ophioderma brevispina. The sequence goes on along the minus strand of JAMKCH010012086.1, from coordinate 26,688 downwards.
ACTGAGCAAAGCGGATAAAGCAACAGGATTAAATTCAAAGAACTATCGATCAGAACGATACTCTTAATGTTTATTACTATTTTATTGTTATATATCAGTAATATGAATTTTATAATCAAAGGGCACATGGGGTGTATAGTGTAAGCCATTTTTTAAAGTGGGATTTACGCCATAGAACTATCTTCTATACGTTCTGACACTATTATAAACCACAAATGATTCTAGACAAAAGAGCCCGTACAATATACACTGTAAATTATGTTGGTTACCATTTGTTCGTAATGCTATGTAGTCCAAAAGAACTTTGAATAAATATATTTATCGAGTACGTCATAATTTTTTTTATAAAATACCCTTAAGTGCTATTGGGTCAAAACTGAAGGCACATACTTTACACATCTCCCGATACAAATACATTGTTATATGCTGTTGTATGTGCTTGCATTTTCGGGACAACTATGTATTAAGTGGCACTAACATAACGAAAATACAAACACCTTATTATGTATAAACCGGCAGAATTTCGTTCTGCTAACCTCTATGAACGTTTTTCTAAATGCCACATATGGTCATTTCATGGAGATATATGTATGTCATATAAGCACTGTTGGAAACATGTCACTTCAAAGGTTTTTTTTGACTGCATAGTATCATTAGAGTAAAATAAAATGAGTCAACCATTTGTACATAACTACATGTACAGTATCCGTTGCAAAGTTTAGAATGTAGTCCTTTAGACGGACAAACACAAATTCTTTAGGTGCACCCATGACCTTATGAAATTGCAACAGAAACAATTTCGTGATATTATTCGTGAATTGACACAGACCAACGTATCAAAAGTCTAGAAAAATACAGGCTGGAACATATAAACAATAAGCAGCTAAGGTTTTGTACAGAGAAAAAATTATGCAAATCACTTTAAATGATGGTACCACTATCCCAATATATAGTTTTTAGTGTCTATTTGGATTAAATATGCACATTTTTAAATGTTCCTTTTTGTTCAAGGAGTTTCAACTTTTTTGTCTGGCTACATTGTAACAGAAAGTGTTTATTATTTAGACTTTAAACTTTGTTTGACAACTTTCAGGATTAACTTAGAAAGTAAAGATTATTAAGTCATTTGTCCCTGCTCTCATAAGATCCAGTGCCCCTTGCTGCCATTTGCACCATATCTATGTTAATTCAATGTCAAAAAGAGTTCGATCGTTATATTTCGGGCACCAATTTGAAAATAATTGGAGCATTCTGAAACTTTATCCCAAATATATGAATTTGAACATTCATTGCCCTTGAGAGCAAGTAACGCTAACACAGCAGGTGGGAAACTTTCAGAAAAAATCTAATGTTTGTTTTTTTTTATTATGTTAATGCTTTAGAATATGGACAAAATGTTGAATATTTATTAATGATTGCACCCTCTTGGTGTGTGACCCATCGATTATATTTCCCCCTAAATATCATGGTTATCCACTCTCGATTCTTCTAGATTCTGATATTGTGATCTGTGATATTGTCGGAATTTAATTATTAACAAGACAAAAATTGTTCTATCTGCAAATTATTTCAACAAATTTCCTACACTATAGTTCAAGATACTTATGTGTAAACGATATTTGTTTCAAGATTTTGGGGGATCGTGGTTGTATTTTTGGCACAAAACTACAGCCACATTTCATCCCCAGACACTGGCGAGCAGTGTGCAAAGCAAAGACACATGATGACACAGTATTTTTTATTTGCTTTAAGACCTGCTAATAATACTTGTATGTGTCTTGAGGGAATTTCGGAAGTGTTAAAGATAATTTTCGCCTAGCATTTTACGGTGGTAAATGATCAGCATCACGTTTTTTTTGGGGGGATATGTTCCATTCGGCGGAGGGCTCGCTGCAGTGTTGTCACTGTAATGCGTAAGTTTACTTCACAGTTTACTACGTCAATTGAAAGCGAGATAAAGGATGATAAAGATGATGATAATGATGACAATGATGGATGATTGATGAGGGATGATCATCGTCTCGTCACACTCAGCCTATCCTCCTCCCCTCCTCCTCCCTCCCATCATCCTCCTCTTTTCAGATGGGGATATTTTTGATAGAAGGATGACACCAGTGCCAAAAATCATCGAGTTGTCGCATTTTTAGGGACACCTGGTATTTGAAATCGCTCGTTGCACCTTCTTAACAATATAGTAATAAAATACAGTATTGGTTAAGAACATTATATTTCTTGTGTATAGCTTTGGAAAAACTGAATTGTTAATATATAATATATTTTTCACATTTAGTTTTTCTTTTGCGCCATGGTTGGAAGGTGACCAGGGATCAACACCCTCTCAGCAAAGCAAAGACGAATGCACTCTCTCCTGTGAGTTTTTACCCTTTCACCTTATACTTTTTCAAGAGTGGTTACCGAGCGGCAACATAATACCAAAAACATGTTTTCAATACAGGAAATATCATGGTGTACTTTGCACAGATAGTCAAAAACGAGCGCTAATGTATTTCAGTCTTTGTTTTAGAGTTTCAAAAGACCGTATTTTTGAAGAAGGGGTTGTCCTGTATGAATGATTCTATGGAATGCCAGAGCAGACACAAATACGATATTTCACGTTCTATAGGTCAAACTTCACGCTCTATAGGTCAAACTTCACGCTCTATAGGTCAAACGTCACGCTCTATAGGTCAAACGTCACGCTCTATAGGTCAAACGTCACGCTCTATAGGTCAAACGTCACGCTCTATAGGTCACACTTCACCCTCTATAGGTCAAACTTCACGTCACGTCGATGTACAAAATTTGACGACGATCTATCAGGGAATAAGCAATAAAGGGAAAGGGATATGCGAATCACAAAAATATTTATACAGACCCCGCTCTGGCATTCCATATGATTCTAGCCGAACCTATGACGAAGCGAAACTCAATCCGTGCACGCGAGGATCAATCCTGATATAACCGAGAGAATGAATTAATAAATGTTATAATGACTCGGAGAAACTGGCAGGCAATGAATTAAATAAAGGCGAAAATATAACAGTCTCGATCTCCGGTGTGGAAAGCAGTCACTAGTACGCTTGGGAGCAATAGTGCCGGGGCTCCAATTTTCCCCTCGTATCGATAACGGAATGAAAAGCGTGGAAACTAAATGTGGCCGTAACAGGTCAATGAATACGGATTGCCAGATTGTTCACATTGTTCACGGACTTATGAGTACGGCCAGAAAATGGTTACTTATAAACGGTGCGAAATACCACTCGACCACAGGGATTGCGTTTTGGGGATAAATGGGATCTATGTTGTTGTTTTTTTCCTGCACCAACATGGCCTTCCATGAGGAGATTTCCAGAAAGAAGCGCCCCCAATTTTTCTCGAACCCCGTTTTTTTACATATTTGAAATGCTTAACAATGTATTAGATCACACATGTAGTAAATAAGCAGAATACGCCGTCTTTATGTAAATGATTTACTACTTTCTGTCGTGCACGACAGAAAGTCAAAGCATGGTTTTCTATAGGGAACGATTACGATAGCAGGCAAGTTCAAAACAAGGTTTGCGGTTTTCTTTGCACCTGTTTGTCCAATACACCTTCAAAACGTTCTCGGTAGGTGGTCTACAACCGATCCAGTGAAATTTGAGAGAAATTCGTATCCTAAAAATATCTCCTCCTGTTCCGATTTAAGTGTAGCATGTTCTCTACTTGATATGAGAGCCTGGCACTTGCATACCCTCACCACCAAGTTTTGTGGGAAACACATGTATGGTTTTGAGGGTAGAAGTTTAGTGTATTTAAAACTACAGTTTTTGTCTCAATCTTCAGGGAAGAAATGGATTTGATATTTTAAATTTCAGGACCACAATGAGAAAAATATGACCTTTAATCTGATATAACATTGATACTACTTTCGAATAAGTGGGGTCTCAGGACAATCGGAGCAAGCACCTTTAAAAAATGCACTACATGTTGGAACTTGACAATTAGAGGCCCCAATATTTATTCGCTTTTGAGTGAAATAAATTGTGTACAATTGCATCTGTGGGATTTAAACATTAATTTGATTTTTTTGCTTGATTATGATTGTAGCATCACAACATATTATTGTTTTTTACGTGACAGACATTAAAAATGGTGAAGCTGCCGTTTTGAAAGTTGTGTTTTGGAAGGTGGGTATGACTACTCACAATATGTTGTTTTTCAACTTAGTCACATACAGGGGACTTTCCTATAACAATTGCAAAAAAGGCTACTTCCGTCGAATTAATGGGCGGTGATTGTTAACATTTTAAAAATAATCGCTGGTCGTGGTTTTAACCAACAGTATTGATTTTGACAGCATCCCCAAAAGATGAACTATAGCATAATAAGGGTGGCGCAACCATACTTCTATTTTTATTTTTCTAATGTTCATTATTATATGACATTAAATGTATATCCCGTCCAAGAAGGAAAAATGTGAATACCTCTGTGCTGCTCTAAGAAAAGGGGTCTATTTTTTCTCTATCTACAGGGAAAATGAATTTGGCCATTCTTTCTTGACCTTCAGGGCAATTTTGCACAAGGCTTTGATATGCTATGTTAGGCGCTCAGTCAGGTCCCATGACCTTGCTGTGAAAATCCCAAGGTCCAACTTGGCCTCCCACAGAAGATCATTTCTCCCATTCCCTTTAGGCATATGGAATGCCCTTCCTGCTCATGTAGCATCAAACCAGGACTTGCAGAGCTTCAAAAGGGAGGTTAACCGCTATCTTGGCGCCAATTCGTCAGCGATACTAATTAGATAACTGCTGTTAAATGCCTAGATTCGCCTTGAACATAACTAAATAAAAAAGGGTATATTCCCTACCAGAGATCGAATTTTAAAATTTTTTTCCTCCCAACAATCAAAATCTTCTAACCAAATTATTCGTCGCAACGCGGGCAGCGCAAAAGTACAATTTGCTACAGCTACAAAGAATGGCTCTGGAGTTATTAATCAAATAGTTTACACCCAATCGAGGCGGCACTTGTCGTAAGGTAATTGACTTTATCATGACTCTGACCTTTGTCCCATTTGACCCTTTGGATCCATGCATAAGTTCATAACGATTAATCGTTGTTTACGGAATCGGTAAGCACACTTTCTTAGATTTAAATGTGTGATCTGGGAAAACCTTTCGGATGTCACATGTGTTTCTGTTCCGATACTGCCTGCCTGTCGGTTTCGAGTTCTTTATTTAAAGAAGTCACCTGGACCCCTGGACAGCCATTGTGCAACAATGACCTGTGCACTACAGTTGCAAGTTTCCATTTTATGGATTGTAGTGTGCATCAACAGTTGGGCTCACCAAAGGACAGGCAGACAGTCATGACACCGACCAAGAGCGACGTCCGAAACGCGTTTCAAAGATTGTATCACAATTTTACCAATCTTTATTAAAACATGTCTGCTATCAATATGGGTCTCATTTCCATATGTATAAATTTTCGGCGTGATTTTGGTACTTACATCACCAATATCGGCAGATTTGTTACCCCCACGAGCGGCTTTGGGACCATTTCCGCTGTACATCAACCAGATTCAAGAATGCACATGTACCGTAACATATTGGGTGTTGCATCTGTGAAGAAGATAGGAATTCCATTTTATATGCGACTGCCATTCTGAAGAAAGACCTTTCCCATGTCAAACTCATAAAAGTTCATTAACTTTACATTTGATTTTGTTTTGTTTTAACGAACACCTTTAGACTCTTGCACATAACATGTCTCTTAAAATAGAAAATTTTTAAACAGAATCATCCTTGACGACGGTACAGAAGAAATATCGACGCCTATATCGTTGAAAGTGATAAAGGGAGCATTATCTCGAAATTACCCGGGGGGGGCCCCTTTGTATTCAAAAGTGTATATGATGCGTTAACATGGACTTTCAAAATGCACCCTAAACACGTATTTTCTCCAACTAAAACAAGCTAAACATCACCTAACAGTATTTTCACATGTTTTATATGAACCCTCAAAAGTACGCAGTGCCCGTGTATTGTAATATCCCTTTATTATCTTGCTTGCTTTACTTCCCAAGTTCCGATTACAATATTTTGGATGATTTGATCCCTGCTTAATGAGGATAACTTGACAATTTAGGGTTAAGAAAAAACATACCCTTTTTTCCATATTTTGCTGTTTTTGACACCTAACGAGGTACGCGCGTACATTCGCCCTGTTGGAAAAAAGGACACCTTTTACGCGTTTTTTCTTGTTCACCGCATCATATCCACCTTTGAATACAAGGTGGGCCCCCCGGGCGTAAATTACGATCCATTAACTAGCGATAATGCTCTGTTAACTAGAGAAGACAACGTTTTTGAACGCCAAATTAACGTCCTTATCTAGAGTACAAATCTTATCCTCAGACAAAGGCCCCTTTTCCTTTCCTCCATATAAATCCTATCTCCAGATAAGCAGACTGAACTGCCAATCACGGACCCTTTCTGGACTTTCTTATCCCAGATGCGGAAGCTTATCTTGATCTTGAGATAGCAAAAGGTCTGACCTCAAATAAGAGCCTTATCTTGGTTAGCAAAACAAAACCTCGAATAACGGAAATAAGAAAGCTGTATCCCAAATAACTCGTTGTCTTGAGTTATCCTTATCGCAGGTAGCAAAGATAACCACAATAACGGGGCCTTAATCTTTGTTAACGCATAACAAAGCTGAACCCTATTTAGAGTTAACATTTTTTATTAAAATTCTTTTGGCCATGTGACTGCCTCTTCATAGATTTCAAAAACCCAACAAAGGAATTTAAAATAGTTATTCTATTTTTGTGTCCGATGTCCGAGAAATACATACAACACCGTAAAAAGATGGTTCTGGAATCAACCAATGGTCTTTTTAATCATTCATCCATTCCTTTCATCCATCCTCCATCATCCATGCACATCAACGTCCACCTCCATACATCTTTCCACTTCCATCCTCTCCGTCATCCATCCATCATCCATCCATCCGTTCCGTCCGTGCCCGTCCAACCCACCCACCCACCCCCCCACCCATCCATTCATCCATCCATCCATTCATCCACCCATCCATCCATTCCTCCACCCATCCCATATATCATCTCTATTTCTGTGTGTCCCTTCTGTCTGAACTGTCTGCAATATCTCACGGTCTTCTTGTCTATCTGGGTCTATCGCCGTCCCCAACTCTCCGTACATTTTGTCTTTCTGTTGGTCTTTTTTTTCGCACCTTATGTGTTAAATGTTCTCTGTACGCCTATATATAATACAACTGGATTGGTAAAAAATGGTCAAGATTTGTGTAATTTTTAATTGCCATAAAATTATCTTTTAACCAAAACCAAACCTTTTTATAATTGAGGCGGGAACGCGGACACAAGGCAAATTCCCCTAAGGATCTATCGTGGAAATTGCATAGCTTTTGTGGCAGTCCATTTCATTCTAATTGTAATGGGATTTTTGAAGATGCGAGGTGATATAGGTTTCAATCCACCTTAAAGTAGATTTCAATAGTTATCAAAACTTTTTTACTCGTTTGTTAACGTGTTTAAGGGATGACCATTGCTTTAGTTTTCAATTTCCAATTTCCTAGAAGGCAATATTAATTAAAAAACACAGCAACAAAGGATCTCCTCGGGCCCTTTATAACTAACTGTACATATGTTATAAATCTTTTCTTCTGTTGCATGCGTTATTTGTTTCTTAGTCTATCTCCTCTATACTGAGCTGGGATACCTTTATTGGGACTCTCACACTCTAAATTTGCAACGGATTAATGTAGTTTATGTACGAATGGTTGAACCATATGTCATCCAAAAGATCTTTGAATAGCCTGTTTCAAACAGAGCTTAATGTCTTTACATATCTCACAAATGGGCCAATGTTGTTAGCAGACATTTTTCATTTCAACCTTTTTACACACAACATATGTGTTTTTTGTATTTCGGGACAACTCTCTGTAAGTGTCACTAATACATGATGTGTCCCGAAAATACAAGAACATGCAACACATAACAATCTTTATTTTGTACTGTATAATACGAACTGAAAAGTATGGCTTCCTTTGGACACCCCAATGGACCTAGGGTCATTTTGTAAACATATTATGACTTATTTTGCAGTCATATAAACAGATTATTCAAAGGTCTTTTGGCTACGTAGCATCATTAGAGTTTTCACCAAAATTGGTTTCCCTTTTGACATCGCTACATTTTCCGTTGGGCAAATTTAGAGTGCAGTTACTTTACGAACCCGATTTGTATTACAAATGAATTGCATGACCCTAGCACAGCAGAGAAACCGCGGGTTTGGGATTAAACACGTTTTAAAGGGCATTTCGTGATTTTCGCCCTTCTGTTTATATTCATAGATCACTAGATGTCCTTGAGAAAAGCTTATTTTGAGCTGATCCCGATCTTGCGGTTTTTGTGTTAGGAGTATTGTTCGTTTCCCACGGTCCATTGGCTACCCGTGCTGTAATTTTAAATTCTGTCCGTTTACGGACAGAAAATACAAAATTTGTTTTATTTTGTTTATTTCGTTTTTAAATTTGCACTTGATATTGGCACCCGTGATTACTAAGGGTAACGGTTCATATCGTCATGAGTCGTCCAACAGGCCAATCGAACCATTTTGGGCGAAATTGAGTTTTTTGCATATTATGATACCATATCACAAAGCCTTTTTATTAACCAAATATTGAGGTCAAAATACATTCCAATTTTTAGATATAATAGATTTTCACTTTGGGCAATCAGACCCAACGCCGAATGAAAGTCTTCCCAATAACAGACCAATCTGCATTCGTATGTTTGCTGTATCTGAAAAACCACCGCAGGGCTGCTTATTAAAAGACACTATCACAGTGATTTGCTAACTCAGCAAATCGAAAAATCATCAAATCAGATTTTTGCATGGATTTAACAAGTACAAGTATTCTAACATACCCTGCAAAATGATAAGACCACAAGCATCCTAATAAGGCATATCAGAGATTTTAGTCATTACTGTCGCTTTCGGACCCTTACTACAACACGTAATGGAATAGAGAATCGTATCTTGTAAAACTGCCGTTTTCTTCTTTCTTCTTCCTTTTCTGTCAATTCTCAAGCTGGAAAAGGTAACTTATTGGAATTCTACTGACTTTATCCTTCACTTTGAAGCTTTTCTCTGCAATTTCCAATATTTTTTTTTTTCAAATCACTGAATAGTGTCTTAGTGAGCTATCGATCAATGGTATACTGCGAGATTCATCTCACCGATTGATCAACACGGGGGGGCCTATAGAAGTCTGGTCGAAGGTTTTCTTAAGTACACAGGGTGTGTACCTGTATCTGAGCGATTTTTGCCACACTCAAAAATATTATAAATTTTTCCAGTATTTTACTGCCAGCAATTCTGTCCGGAATAATTACTGTTACATTACAGTATGCCCCTATACTGTAAAACCTGATTCAATCAAAACACTAAAATAAAAAATATATATTTGGGGGCGATTATTAACAGAGATTGTGAATGTGTAGAGAATAAAAAAGCACTGACGACCACCTAACTTGTAGGGCCTATCCACAAATGGTCAGACCCAAAGTGATTTTTGAATGGAAACTATAAAAGCTGTGTTATGGGATTTTGGTTGGCAGAATTGCTCCCCAGTATTTTTCTCTAAGATTTACAGTATTGTTTCCTGTAATAATTATAATTGAGAAGCCTAAATATGTCTTAACAATGTTTGATTAATTCAAGTTCCATACTCGCCTCTCTGATAAATTTTTAAGTCGTAATATGCCTCGAAAATTTGGGACAAAAAGTATTTTAAACTATATTTTTAATTAGGTGTCAAGTATGGTCTTTTCTGATCTTTTTTTTTACTTTGAAGCGCAACTTATTCGTAAATACAAGATGCATATAGTAGTGGTATAAACAAAAATATGCATTTTCATCTGCATGTGTTGCTTTACCAGACGTAGATTGTTAAAGATGTCCCTTGGAGTCCTTGACTGTCTAAGCGAGATCCGGGCGATGACACGGCCAAAAGGAGCCTACGTTTTATCAGTTTTGAATCGCGCCAGTAGTTTTGTATTATTATTTTTTTATTTTTTTAGACATAATAGTTACAGGATCTTTTTATTTTGTAATGATGCAACTATATGTTTCATGAGATAATTTCACAAAATACCCTTATTTCATTTAGAAGTGATAACACAACTACATGTAATTAAGTTTACGGTAACAATTGTGCAAAATAGTAACATGTACTCAGTTTACATTACTTCAGTTTACACCTGTTGCTGCAATTAATTGATTGTTGAAGTTGTAATAAGTACAAATTCAATCAGCTAATTGGTAATTCAAAGTTTAACAAAGCTATTTTTAACCCAGAAAGGACATAAAAAAAATCCCTCATTGTAGTACCTTTTTCACTTCAATTTTTTTTATATATAGTTCAAAACTCTTGTTGAAACCCTTTCATTCACGTCCAGGTATGATATTTGTCCATTTTAATTTACAATTATTAAGTTGATGAAAAAAATATTGTATATACATTAATTCAATGTTCTTATTATATCCCTTTATGTAGCAATATCGTGGTTTATTGGGTATTTGGGTTCATATCAGAGGTCCCAGGTTTGATTCCTAGATTATAGTATAGAGGGCTTACCTGTTTACATTGACTTACATATTAATTTCCAGCCAATTAACCCTCGTCTACCCGAGCCATTTTTTTTAAAACAAAACCTACGTCCCGAAGGGTGGGTGGGTGGTTACCACCAACCCTGTGATTTCCTCCGTTACTGAACATCGGATTTCCTGTAAATTTGGTAACCAAAGGATAGTTAGCGTTTCTTATTGCCATTGTACCAAACTAAGTACCACCATACCTATTATGACGTCACTAGACTCTATGTTGAGGAAAGTGGCGAATACTGATTAGGGTGGAAATGATATTTCGTCGCAATTTTAAGCGACCCAAACCCCATTATTATAGCACAAAATGCTCTTGATAAACTGTCTTTCCCATCATGAAAATGTGATATTCCTAACCTGTTCTTTGGGATCACCTTTATCTTTCCTATAGCCCGGTGGAATGTTTGTTTTTTTGTGTATAGTTTCATAAAATTGCAATTGACAATTATATTAACTAATCTGGCACCAAAAGGGGCTTTAGGCGAGCCGGGGAAAACATGAAGGGGGTGCTAACCACCCCCCCCCCCTTAGGTAGACGAAGGGTTTAAGATCAAGAACATCAAAATCGTTTTCGTTTTCTTTCCTATATTTTCCCACATTATTATTTTGATTCCAGCAAACTTAGTTGATTAATAATAATTCATTCACAACTTTAAATTTTCTGTGTTTTACTAAATAAGCGCAATAAAGTAATATGGTTTTGAGTTCATGTAGACAAATTATCAATCACATTTTCAGCCACTCAATTAAAATCATGATTAATGGTAACTTAAGATTACTCTTGAAAATATTCATAGAAATTTGAAATGCAACCCGAATTCGCTATTGAGTAGATACGGAAATTAATTTTCCTTTCAATTCCAATAACGAAAGAATGTTTTACATGAGAAAATTCCATTCTGCAATTTTTCAATAAATCCCCTTTGATAATCCGAAATATGCAATTTTGAAATTAATATTTTTAATGTATTTGTTTGTTGTATTTTTGTAATTAAACAAATATCTAAATGGTTTGTTTTTACTCATAGAAAGTTTCAACACAGAAAGTATAAGAGCAACTACTCTAAGAGTGCTATGACTCCAAAGGTGCACATTACGCAATGATCTGTTTGATGACAAAAATTAAATATATCCATGAATATCAATTTCATTTCAAATTGTCGATATACACGCCGAAGTCGTTTATTTTTAAGAGTTTTAGATACGTCATTTGACACTATTGCTAATATCCTCTTCATAATGGTTTTCGTCGGTACTTAAAAGTAATACGCCTACATGAATCTTTATTTATTTTCAGTGCTTTGGAACTACTGAAAATTTAATAACTCATAAATTTAAAATATACATATGATTAAAGCGTTTGTTTTTAGTTTAATGTACTGAAAATAAGAGTAATTCATTTAACACGTGGTTTATGTGTCGATCATAGAGAATTAGTGATTTTGGTCCGAACGCCTCGTAAAATTTAATACAAATATAAATGACTTGATAGTAGAAAGCTTTCTTTCCTCTTGTATAAACTAACTCGTGATCTTTGATTCCTTTTACTCTAAGAAAAGTATTCAATATACACCTCAAGCATAAATAGATACACACAAACTAACACTTCGCCACTTCACGTTTATGAAAGTATTATGTCCACTAATTCACAAACCCAGGGTTTTGTCAAACGCTAGACCTACGCTTGGATGTCTTATGTCTTAAGAAGACATGTGGGCCGATCCTACAATTTGGAAATACTGTAGATTTTTATGTCCAATTTTACCATGCGTAATAAAACGATCACAACTGGAGCTTTTATTCGACTTTTTTCGAGAATCACATTATCGTACATTGAAATATGTGAATTTTCAATTATACATTGTCCTAAGTTTAAAGGAAAAAAATGCTATAAATTTTACAAAAAATTCTGGCACATTCTTCCAACAAAATCCCCGTAAAATCCACTTTACAGGTTTCCGTTCAAATTAACTGTATATGTTATAGCGTATGTATTTTTTTACATTGAGTTTAATATTTTGATTAAATCAATCTAATACAAAATAAAAATTGTAGAACCTCATCATTCCTCTTTTCTATCTTCACGGCACATTATTTTTTGCAGTAGAGACAATGACACCTTAGAAAACCATACAAGCATAGATCTTGTCTTGCGCCCCGTCCCGCAGTCAAAAGAATGTTCAACAGGTTGAATACCACCACCTGATGCGTTCGATCGACTCTTTTTGAGTACGCCAACAGCTCAATGTACATTCGTCTCCTTTGACATAGAAACAGAGGACTTTTTTATTTTTTTTGAAACAGACCAATCACTTTGTAATTAAATTTGACAGGAAACAAAGGATACTTGCATGAAACTGCCTCAAAATGAAGAATCATTTCAATGTCCACACTGTCCACAAAAAATCATTTCCTAAAATTTTTCAAAGTTTAGATATGCAAGTTCATAATTCTCGAAAACTTCAATCACCGATATCTCGAAATGAGACATTTGGTCGATTGGCCTGTTTGGAAGATTCGTTACATATATATAAAAATTCGAAATTTTTTTAGCTAGTCGGGGGACGAGGCCTGTGGATCACGCATGCCCCTTTAAACATGATTGTTACCGTCTGTTAGAATTAAGTAGTACTACAGTACACTGCATCCGTCGGCTTTAATTTGTGCAATTTATATTAATAAGATTTTTTGTGGTCACAGGATTCAAACAAATGAGGTCATAGCAGCGGACAAAAGAACACAACAACACAAATACCGAGTCACGCCTACACGGTTGAATTGAAATAATTCATATCGCCATCTTTTGAATGAAAATTATGAGACGCCCGTTGCCATACGGCCGAATCACAGTATTATGAAGAAGTTTTAGAGGGTGCTTCACAACCGATTGATAGTGGCCGTAATCCGGCTGCAGAGGAATAATGCGTATGCACAAGATGAAAGTAATTTATTAAATGATAAGCAATGCTCTCAAAGGGCCTTTGAATTGAAACAGCGTATAGATATATGTAAAGATAGATGATATGTAGGTTATAAACAGAGCTCTGGACTTTTTCTCGTTTAGTTTTCGTTTAATAATGGGCACGCACACCTTCATTACCAATAGTAAAAACGAGCGCATTGGCGGACGCTGTTCGCACCTACCGTCAGGTCAAAGTTCCATATTTTTAAAAAATTAGAACTGTGCACCATTACTACTGTGTTAAAAACGTCACACCACACTCGTCATCGCAACGACGAACATATTATAGCCCACGATTATTTGGAAGCCATATTGAAAATCTACAAAACACATCGGGCCCAGATCTTTTGCGATGTAAGCTTCTGGAAACGAACCACATGTATGGCGATACAAAGATCTAAGATCATTTATAGCAAGCCAGGGCCGCTGGCAAATCACCGAGAAGGTTCATTTTTTCCATGCTTTATAAGGTTTACATATTATGGGCTTGGGCGGTAACATTTAAGCGTCTGTCAGTGAGCTTGTTGAATTAAGATGGCCGTCCGACTTCTAGCCGTTTATTAATCTATCTTCTATGGGACTTTATACGTTATAAACCAAGAAGGGAGGGGGGTCATTTTATACACCATGGGCATGGAGAAGTTGAGGGTGGAATCCGAAAATTGTTAGGGGGGGAAGTGACTTTTCTTAAACAATTTTCCCCAAGACGATAGCTCTATGGTCTTTGGGGGTTTCAGCAAGATTCCCTATGTGCCCCGCCACTCACGCATTATAGATATATATAATATATATATATATATAATAATATTTATATAATATATATATATTGTATGTATATGTATATTGTGAAAAAACATGCTGCAAAACCGGAGACTAGAAAAGGTATTGACTGCAAAATTCAAATCGAAATTTTAACTTCGGGGAAACATCGTTTCTTCGACAAATCGGTGAGAAGATCAAGCGAGACGTATAAAGAAATATCCTTTTAAAAAGTGTTCTTGATTAACCAACAAAAAACAAAGACATCATCTTAAAACCATAATACTAGAGCACAAAACAAAAGCTTTTTTCAACATTTTATGGGCTGTAATTTACAGCTAATTGTAGGTTGATTGATTATGTTTATACATTTATATCACCTCCTACAGGACTGACTTAGAAGAAATGTCTGCCAGCTGCCTTCAACTGAGGCCAAAGCGGTGTATATCAATGGCAATTTGTTGAACAACATTGTAGGTTAGTCAGCTTTGAATATGCGGTTTCGGCACCACTTAAAAAGCAAAAGGTAAATTAGCGAAATTTAAATAATTTTGAATGACTTGGTAAACATAACTACATCGTTAGGTTAAAAATGTGTCAATGATTTGGATCACATGGTAATTTGTGCAGATTTTGTCTGTTTTCATTTCTGCAGGTAAAGAAATGGGACCTACACTTCCAGGGAATGGATAACTTCCTTCATGTAAAAGACAAGGGTTAGCCGGTAAATACTTCTATTGGGATGGTGCAGCTTACCAAATAAAGCGTTAAAATGAAGATTTGTACGTCATTGTTTACTGATTCATAAGACTCGACATCGTGATTTCATCTTTGTTTTGATTATATCCGAATTTGTTTGTATTTATTATTCCTACACATCTCCCAGTTCACTCACAACAAAGATACAAGGCCTCTGTTTTGCACTTGAATGTTTGTAATACTTTATTATAGACATTGGAAGACTCAGCCTATCCACTTTCGCTTTATCCCGAGATAAGGGAGCATTTCTCCAAGGCAACTTTCCGTTTACTGGGATAACAAAACGAAAACTCCCAATAACGCATCCTTTATCTGATTAACAAGCTCATCTCAAAGTAACAAAGCTGGGGTCCGTTCCCGAAACTCACATTCGTAAGTCTACGTGCATACTGTGTCATGCCCGAGTGGACCAATATATCCAAAGCTTTCTTGATATAAAACAAAACCAGTGATTTTGGAGACAAGGGTGTGACTGATTTGTGTACCGACCCCGTAAGTATAAGCGACGTGACAAAATATATTTCTGCTTTAATTTGTTTCGCCAATTGCCGTCGTACAATTATGGTCTGTGGTTACTGTGTCGGCCTGTCTTCTGTAGAAGGAACCGCTGTTTTTAGTCCGAAATTATTTCAGGGGGGAACATCAAAAGAGCTGAATCCCAAATAACGCCCTTATCTTGAAATAACACTGCCCTCTGGAGTTTATCAAAGCTGAACCCCAATGAACGGTCCTATCAGGAGAAACCTCGTCTTACCAAGCCTTAACACGCACGGTTATAAGCTAGCAAAACCCAACCGATGCTTATTGATTTTGTTATTGCGTTAATGTTTATGATTTTGATACCAGTGGATAGCTATGGTCCTCCTCTTTTCATTGACACTAGCATTTCATCAATGCGTTGCGCCTTATGTTTTTATTACCTAAGTCCCTGTACACGATGAGTGAGTGAAGGTGAGCCTCTTGCGCATCGCCTTTCCACATTTATTTTGTGTGTTTTGTTTTTCTTTATTTTTCGGGATAACTCTTCCGTAACTTTCTTCGGAACTGCTTGGGCAATACATAGGAAGGCGCCGTATGAATACATTGCGGTCAAGTAAATGTGATACTACCGTCTGGCGGCATTGTTTAACGTTACTGTCGGGCATTCGTCTTGTGGTTAAAGAAAGGGTTCAGTTGAAAGATAATCTTAGCACGAGCAATCAATTAGTAGGTACAATCCCCCATATGAGCTCATATGATGACCACATAATACTTTGATTGATACATTATGCTTGCACAGAACTATCCCTATTTGCGCAAGACGCCTCGCTCCGCTCGGACGAAGGCTTTGCCTTCGACACGCGCCACCGGCGTTCCTGTTGAGGCGTCTTTGACAAAGACTACATTGACACCAAAATAAGTATCATGCCTAGTGCGGCGTCGCAATATCGTCATAAAGTCAGAGAGACAGCAAAATTGTCATTTTCCATGGAAATTAGATCCAATTTTGCGCTAAAAAGGTAGGATATCTGATTTTCAGTTTTAGAGCTATACTGTGCAGTTTTAGAGTGCAGAATACTTTAAACATGTTCCCTAATTTTTCTTGGGTGGTAACCACTCAAGTCACCCTTCGACTTTGAAGGCATACCCTAACACCGGTGAAGGTGCTACGCTCACATTTTTTGGCTAAAATGACCGGAAACGATGAGGAAATGATTACCTGGAAGGTTTTTAGCGCACCGGAGGAAAGTTCACTGCGGGTGGTAACCCCTGGATAAAACGAGAGTTAACTTATCTCGGGATAAGGGCCCTTATTTCCAGATAAGGAATCCTTATCTTAAGATAAGCTTTGGTAACTCCAGATAAGAACTGTTATTTGGGGTCAGCTTTGTTATCTTCAGCTTGGATATCTCCAGAGAGGTGTTTATCTCGAGATACACTGGTAAAAAAATACAGCGTAATTTACAGTAAAATACTGTAAAAACTTACAATATTTGACTGTAATTGGGGAATACAAACAGCCAAAAATGTAAATTTTTGTGTTCATTTTCCAAGGCCTAGTAATGACTCAATTTAAAAGTGGAGCTTTAGTCGAATATAATGCATCAAACATTATTATTCACAATTTTGAATTTTCAATTATAACGATTAAGTTCTAAAATTGACAGGAAAAAAAATACTTGTGAAATTTTACGGAAAACTGGCAAGCTTCTGGCCACAAAATCCCGTAAAATTAACAGTTTTTACAGGTTTTTCGTTCAAATTTACTGTATATTTTACAGTTTGATTGTAATATTATTTTAAACAACTGAAAATTTTACAGTAATTGCACCGTAAAATTTGTTGATAGGCCTACCAAGTTGGGTGTTCGTCAGTGCTTTTTATTCTCCACACATTTAAAATATCTAAATCACCAATATATAATGTTTGTATATGGTTTGGATTAAATTAATTTTAACAGTATACTGTACTTTTTTACGGTAATTTGTTGGCAGAATTCTGCCAGGATTTTCCTGTAGAAAATTTACAGTATTTTTTAACAGTGTAGGGTTGCCTTATTTCGAGATAAGCGAATTGATACATTTGAGATCCATAAATGTTTTAACCTGACAAAAAGTATACAATTTACAAACTATTGAAACTAATTTTAAGTAATTTTGAAATAATAACACTGGTGTTATTGTTTCAAAATATAAAATATTTCTATCTACTCGGTTTTTAACGTAAAGAACACGTGTGATCATGGAGAGCCAATCCAGTTGGATATCAGGACGCACGAAGAGTAGACCGTTTAACTTGTGAGTTCGAGCCCCCTGTTACTTGTTTGGTCCTTGGTCAAGACACTTTATCAACTTGGCTTCACGTCATTAGGGTGTAAATATGGAGCTGTTTTATCGGGCAGTTATACTCAGCCCCGCTATAATTGGCACCCGAAATTTTCAATATGTGAAAATGTGACAGCGTAAGAAATGTAAAGTGGCACTGGAAACTTAATTGTATAATTGTATTTATTTTATTAATCGCTTCCAATGACTTCACTTTGGCTTAGGTTAATGTTGTATATTTTAAATTTCCCGGTGCATTGGCAAAAAATTAAGGCATCTGCGTCAGTTGGCCACACTCATACATGGGCCGCACCTGTGGGCTGTGACTTTCAATTTCGTCGTCAAACTGAGCGCGACGTGCATTGATTTTTGGCCAATGCACTCGAAGCTCAATATTTTCAGCCATTAACTCTATAATTAATGTTTAGAGTTTTGGGCAAGTGTCAAAGGTCATAGAACGTGACCATTAGCTCAAATAGGCAATACCAAGGTTACAATAATGTAATCATGATATGTACCCAAAGAACAAAGAGTTGGCTTGGGAATATAATCCTTCGGTTCTCTTTCAATACCTTAAAGCCACTATCAGTCTTTTTCAAAATCAAATGCCCATTTTGTCTCAAATTGCTAGTGTTAGGTAATCATCAACACTTTATATTAATGTTCATTGTGAAAAAACAGGACACTAAACCATTTAAAGCGGTCCTGAAGATGCCATTTACCAACTGTTTCTGCGCCTCAAAAAAAGTCGGATCCCGACTTTCATTAGTAAACAAAGCATAAAAATAATTTTTCTTATACAGTGCGTACGCTTAGCCACTTTACAGGGGTTTTTTACTACAAAAACAATTTCCAACACAATAGTGCAAAAAATGCACATTTGATGAAAAAATAGGGGGCGCCTGGGTTTAATTTTGATTAAATCGCTGATAGTGGCTTTAACATAAATTAGACGTAGTCCAGACAGCAATGGGAATCTAGTAGAGTGTAATTCAGCAAGTCTCAATCTGTATATAACAGTATCCCGAGCTAATAGTTTGTATCTACACTCAGAGGTAAAGTAATAAGGTGCCACAAATAAGGCATTATAAAATAACGTTTCATATACTAGATTCCATTAAGAGTTAGAAGTTGGGCAAGTGTCAAAGGTCAATGGCTCTGACCATATTTCAAATAGGTAAAAAGTTTATATTATTGTAATAATTGATTTGTAACCCGACCGAATGGGAAATGACCTTGGATACATATTAGGTACCACTGTTGCTCTTTCAATACCTTCAACCAACAGTGGTATCTAGTAGTGTCTTTGGACGAGTCTCATGTAAGGACCGTATTAATAGGGGACGTCAGGCCACCAGACAGGTGGTGGACAAGATGCATTTATATTCCAGGACTACAATACATTAAAGCTGTCAATCGATCCATGTTTAGCGATTGCACAGGGGATAATTGGCAGGGGGGGTGGGGGGTGAATGTTTGTTAGTACTGGAATGCGTTATCTTGTCCACAACATGGGGTTAGTGAATACGGTCTAGTACTAACAATAACTGAGCTAATAGTGGTATATAGATGCAGTGTCCTAGGTTAACATCACTTCGAAAACATTGATTAAATAATTGAAACCGTATAACCAGATTATGTAAGAGAATACTTTTTATTATGGGAGTAAGTTTCAGAGCATAAACAAGCTCATGGGGTGACTTTGAATTCTATTGAGAGCTCTGTTTGATTAACATATTAAAGGGGCATTTACGTTACAGATTAATAATAATAAGAATTAATAAAACAGTGCTTATAGAGAGCCTTACACCGAAGTCTCAACGTATTGTACGTTTACCTAATCGGACGCTGGGGAAGGGGAATCGATCATTCACAAGATATCAACAAGTTGTATTTTCTGAAACGAACAGACATTAGAGCAGACTGGCCTTTGAGAAAAGTGATACCAACATTTGCCTCCTAAAAAAACACCAGATTGGAAACAACTGAAATTTTGGAAGCAGACACACGTTTTTCTTACGGATATCTAGTGAAATATACGAAAACGGGATTTTTTTGGTACAAGATCGCGAACATGGATCTTAGAAATAACTCTTACACGTTCGGGAATATATGATGCCTTTTGGTTAAAGCAATAACAGCAAATTTTTGAAAAGCGCACGAAATTAAAATAAAAAAAAAATGCCAGTTACATTGGTAATTGGTTAATAAACAATATTCTACATTTTAAAAAAAAAAAAAATGTGTATGTGTCGCAAAAGAGGCGATGCTGTAATTTAAAATAAATAATATCGGAGATCCCGATAATTCAACCGGCTGCTGGAAATATGAATAGCCTGCAAATATGCCTTGAACGTGTCTACGTTCATCCATTAGTTGCTCAATTGTTGAGGAAAGTCAGGGTAGAGGTAATTTTCGTGAGGGTTGGCACTATTTTATACGGGACGGACAGAAATGGCGTTTCAGCTCCGCCGGTAATTAGTGGTCTGGGTCTCAATTTTAATTAGCAAATGTTTCTTTTATGAAAAATACGCACTTGTGAGTATACCGTTCGCAGGCACAGTTTACTAGACAATTACCAACACAACTGGAAAAAAAAATGGGACGATCTTTAAAAAAAAAGTGCTATTATTGCCTTAAGGAGTAAAAGCGAAGGACACATATTAATATAATTTCATTTCGATAAAAAAAATAATAGTAAGTCATCGCCTTCAACGTCATCATCACTTAACTAACAACAAATTGAATTTTACCTGATGTAGATGTAATATATTTAAGGCATGCTGGAACTAAATATCACCGTAAAATGATATTAGTGTTTTTTAATTCCAATAAACGCCTTGGGGTTAACAGAACGATTTTATAATTAAATGACTGCGGAGTCATTAATTTAGCAGACGGAGGGACAGATGACTTTTTTAACACAAGGAAAACACACGGCCGGTTGATTCCCACAGGATCCACTCTCTTTGACCGGTCCCTTGATCTTTGGTTTTAATTTATAAAACATAATTTGCAGATCCAAAATTTGGGCAAACTATTTCCTTTAAAACCACGATCTCAAAACAAGGTCACTTTAAAGATTCAGCAGTGCGCCGTGACTTGAACGAAAACACACTAAAAAAACACTTCTTTAAACTAGCAGCCCCATACATAGTTTAAATTTAGATGCATTTTAAGCGACAGATTAAAAGATTAAAATTGCGTGCTGTCTAATTTTAAACTTCATTTTAAACTTAATCGATTTCATTTCCAAGATAATAAGCTGCTTATCTAAAATAGTGTTTTGCCACCTTTCCGGAATACGGGCTTGGTCAAAACCCGGTGGTGTAGAAATAATCATTGTCCGCCGTATTCACAGTCCGGGCTACAATGGTTAAAGAATAGGGCACTCGATTCAGTTAAACTCGTTCACGCAACACTAGTTTCACGCTTTATGTCGTTGTCGTCTATGGAGCCCGGGACTGTGGGTCCCGGCGACTATAATTACTTTCACACCGGTCGCAGGTTAAAGTATTTTCAGTATCTTCTTCCTCCGGGATAAAACCTGGTCGTTTTCTGTGAAATTAAATGATCACCTTTTCACGGTTGTTTTAGTTCCTCCTTTCGCTTTCCATCCATTGAATAGAGAATTCCAGATGGTACAAGTACTTATTAGGGTTCCTAAACATTATTGTCAATACTGATTAGTTTCATTTTGGTCTAAAGTACTTCTCTAAGCTTGTAATATTTAATACATGGTTACTGTTTATGATTGTTAACAATAATTAGATGACCTACATTCTCCAGAAAACGTTCTCGCGATGGCGTTCAAAAGTTAAAGTAACCTCCATATGCCTAGCCTTGATCAGGCTGTCTGCCAAATACCGACAACTTGTTTGTTTTCACACTGTGCTGTCATAATTACCATTATGTCTCAATATTTTGAACATTGTATGTGGGGCTACCCTGGCTAGAGAAATATTACATAATCAAATAAAAATTGGTACACCTGCCTGGTGGTCTTTTGTCCACACTGGCTGGATCCACGTTCCTACTAGTCTAGACATAACCACAACCCCTGTTTTGGTCAGATGCAGTGGTTGTGCTAACTCAGAGAGTCGACAGCCTTGATCCATTGGCTTTGTGGTTTTAATCTTCCCTGTACAAAACTCCTATAAATTTTTTCAATGCAGAAAAGCTGACAAACAGAACTGTACAAGGCACTCTGTCCGAGTTGCGGCGTTGCGTTGAACTTATTGAACTCGCTAATGGAACTGGAACCTATTGGCAGGTGAATTGACAGACCTCAAAATAGGTGTTTAATAGAAGTTAATTCCTTGCCATTTTTTAGGAGGAGGAATGCTCCGCTTCTTTAAATATATGACATATATCCAGATGTGTGAACTGGTGATTGAAGTTGTAGAGCGCCTTGACAATGGCTAACCCATGTGCCCAAAATGGTATATAAATTGTATATTGTGTATATACGAAATCTAATACAATATTTATAAAAAGTGCACAATTTTGTCATTCATTATTTGTCATCATTTTCAAAAGGGAAAATTTATAAGTCTGAAAATATCTCTGTCAAATTTCGTCCAATAAAACCAATTCTTGAACAAATTAATATTTTCAGTGCATCATCTCCATCAAATGTGGATCAGTCGGTTACAAGTGACCTCTGGGAATTTCGATCATTTCCACAAGATATTCACATGTTTTAATTTCTGAACGAACATACATTAGAGCAGACTGGCCTGTTGGGCAACGTGATACCAACATTTGCTCCTAAAACACACCAGATTGGAAACAACTGAAATTTTGGAAGCAGACACACGTTTTTCTTACGGATATCTAGTGAACATTAACGACACGGGAGGTCAAGAATCGCGAAATGGACCTTAGAAATACTCTTACAAACACGTTCGTTATATATAGATGCTTTTGAGTTAAAGCAAAACAGCAATTTTTTTGAAAGGCCCGAATTTAAAAAAATCAGTACATTTGGTAATTTGGTTTTAATAAAACTATATTATAAGCTAGAAATGGTGTATGTGTCGCAAAAGAAGCGATTCTGTAATTAAAATAAATAATATCGGAGATCGATAATTCAACGGCTGCTGGAAATATGAATGCCTGCAAATGTGCCTTGTACTTGTCTACGTTCAACATCCTTAGTTGCTCCATGGTTCAGGAAAGTCATGTTAGAGGTAATTTTCGTGAGGTGGCACTATTTTTTAGCGGACGGACAAGAAATTAGGCGTTTACTCCAGCTCCGCCCGTTAAATTAGTGTCTGGGATCTCAATTTTAATTACAAAATCGTTTTCTTTAATGAAAAATACGCACTTTTGAGTATTACAGTTCGCAGGCACAGTTTACTAGACAATTCCCAACACAACGGAAAAAAATTGGAGCGCTCTGTAAAAAAATTGGCTAATTATTGCTTTTAAGAGAGACAGAAGGACCTATTAATATAATTTCATTCGATAACAAAAATCATAGTATGTCATCGCTTCACCGTCGCATCACTTAAATCACGAAACAATTGAATTTGACCTGATGTAGATGTAATATTGAAGGGCCTGCTGGAATCTTAATATCACCCTTAAAATGGAATATTTAGTGGTAAATCTCAATAACGCCCTTTTGGGTTAACAGAACGATTTTTATAATTAAATGACTGTCGTGAGTCATAATTAGCAGACGACAGATGACTTTTAAACCCAAGAAACACACGCCGGAGTTATTTCTCACAGGATCCACTCTCTTTTTGACCGGTCTGTGAATCTTTGTGGTTTTAATTTATAAACCTATTTGCACGTCCAAAATTTGGGCAAACTACTTTCCTTTAAAACCACGATCTCAAAACAAAGGTTCCTTTAAAGATTCAGCAGTGCGCCGTGTACTTTGACGAAACCACGAAAACACTTCTTTACTACCGCCTACATAAGTTTAAAATTTATATGCATTTTTGCGAAGATAAAATTGCGTTTAATTTTTTAAACTTCAATTTAAACTTAATCGATGCACTTATTTCACATATAAACAGCGGCTTATAGCTCAAAATCGTGTTTTGCACCTTTCCGGAATACGGGCCTTTGGTCAACCCTGTGTAGAAGAAATTATAGTCCGCCGTATCACAGTCCGGCCTACAATGTGTACAGAATTGGCACCGATTCATTTAACTCTTTCACGCAACACTAGTTTTCACGCTTTATTTCTTGGCCGTCTTGAGCCCCGGACTGGGGTCCCGCGGACTATAATTACTTTCACACCGGTCGCAGGTTAAAGTATTTTCAGTATCTTCTTCCTCCGGGATAAAACCTGGTCGTTTTCTGTGAAATTAAATGATCACCTTTTCACGGGTTGTTTTAGTTCCTCCTTTCGCTTTCCATCCATTGAATAGAGAATTCCAGATGGTACAAGTACTTATTAGGGTTCCTAAACATTATTGTCAATACTGATTAGTTTCATTTTGGTCTAAAGTACTTCTCTAAGCTTGTAATATTTAATACATGGTTACTGTTTTATGATTGTTAACAATAATTAGATGACCTACATTCTCCAGAAAACGTTCTCGCGATGGCGTTCAAAAGTTAAAGTAACCTCCATATGCCTAGCCTTGATCAGGCTGTCTGCCAAATACCGACAACTTGTTTGTTTTCACACTGTGCTGTCATAATTACCATTATGTCTCAATATTTTGAACATTGTATGTGGGGCTACCCTGGCTAGAGAAATATTACATAATCAAATAAAAATTGGTACACCTGCCTGGTGGTCTTTTTGTCCACACTGGCTGGATCCACGTTCCTACTAGTCTAGACATAACCACAACCCCTGTTTTGGTCAGATGCAGTGGTTGTGCTAACTCAGAGAGTCGACAGCCTTGATCCATTGGCTTTGTGGTTTTAATCTTCCCTGTACAAAACTCCTATAAATTTTTTCAATGCAGAAAAGCTGACAAACAGAACTGTACAAGGCACTCTGTCCGAGTTGCGGCGTTGCGTTGAACTTATTGAACTCGCTAATGGAACTGGAACCTATTGGCAGGTGAATTGACAGACCTCAAAATAGGTGTTTAATAGAAGTTAATTCCTTGCCATTTTTTAGGAGGAGGAATGCTCCGCTTCTTTAAATATATGACATATATCCAGATGTGTGAACTGGTGATTGAAGTTGTAGAGCGCCTTGACAATGGCTAACCCATGTGCCCAAATGGTATATAAATTGTATATTGTGTATATACGAAATCTAATACAATATTTATAAAAAGTGCACAATTTTGTCATTCATTATTTGTCATCATTTTCAAAAGGGAAAATTTATAAGTCTGAAAATATCTCTGTCAAATTTCGTCCAATAAAACCAATTCTTGAACAAATTAATATTTTCAGTGCATCATCTCCATCAAATGTGGATCAGTCGGTTACAATTTTCCTTGTAGTAAGGATGATTTTTCTGTATTGAGGTCCAACATCTGAGCGAATTAGGCTAGTAATTGCCTGGGTACGAGCAGTGCCAGGTGCCTTCTCCGCTTTCCCATGCAAAGGTGATTTATTTTACAGAAGAATGAGTTCATCGTCTGGCTTCCACAGAACATTCCAAAACAACTGTTTCCAGTTTCCTGGATCCTGGCGACCTTGGGCAGGCGTGGCTTGGGGGGTCCCATCCCCCCGCATTATTTACAATTCTTGTTAATTGGCTTGATTTTTTTAATTCAGTCCCCTGCAGAATACAATCCTGGTACGCGGGTGGGTATCAGAAGGCGGTGTTGCATCCCATCATACCATGGATTGCCTCCTTTGTAACATGGACTTACCTACATATCTTTAATATGATGCGATAAGAGGTTGTAACAAAACGGTTGAATGTTTTATTCCAGTTGTTGACTTAGAACAACATGTCTCGCATCCATAGAGAAGAATTGACAAAATCATCTGATCAGATCACTGAAGTAATCCTTTGGTGGTAATGATCTTCTACTTCTAATTTTTTTTCTATCTCTGAAAGTAGACCAAGTGAGGCTCGTATTTTTCGTAGAATTGTTCTTTTAAATTACAATCATTGAGCGCAAGTACTTAAAGTCGTTCATCATCTAGGGTAAGATCCTCACATCTGCATAAAATGACAACACTTCTATTTGGCAACATCGATCATCTCGCTTTCTAGCAGTGCAGTATCATCCGCAAAATCAAGATCATTAAAGAATGCGGACAGCCATCTAGAAGATTTTCTTTCTTTGGTGGATGATGACACATGTACATCAAGCTAAAGTGTTGAATGATAAATCTATTAACAATAATGAACAGGAAGGCTCTAGCACATTCTTTTGTAGTGCTCCAGTTGAAACTTGAAACTTTTCAGAAGGTCCGCAAGCAAGAGCAATCTGTCAGTTCTCAATCATACAAGAAAGGCTATCGGCCTTCCCTATTTTATGCTTTTCAGAATAAATAGAAGTGAATTCAAAGAAAGTTGGTGATCTTTGGCATAGTGCAGTTAGTTGTCCACTGTAAACGGGCTTCGACCTTTTGCTCACCCAACCAAATCATTGTGAATCAGAACCCATTCATAAGCTATCGTATGTAAATGATCCCCACTTCACAGGGCACATCCAATTCACTGATCAATGACCCTGCTATGGATGAAAAAAGCGATTACCCACACCCTGTGTGCATGAACATTGGCGAGAAGGCCTGTTTTTACACATGTTTGTGGCAGCCTTGTTAGAAA
>JAMKCH010012085.1:0-100537 GCA_023653785.1 Ophioderma brevispina | reverse complement strand
CCCCAATCCCCCCAAAAAGTCATTTAAATGCAGTTGAACCATGGCTGCTTTCAATTTGCAGCACGCAAGAAAATATAAGGATTTTTATGAAAAGAATTGAAATTTTGGTTAAAAGTTTCACTTTTGCCTGCCCCACATATGGCAAAACACCAACATTGGGAAAAGTCCACTTTTGCAAAGTCTACCCCCCGAAATTCTAGCTGTTGGGCTTCTTGTTTGAAAATTACGAAAGTCACCTCTGGATTCCAAACTTCTTTTCTTGGACCTCTTCCCTGGTTTCAGGTTTTGCTGGATACACAAAATGAAGACTTTTAGACCTAGTGGGCCTAACTGCAAGTCTTGCTGTTCTCCAAGGATAGTTTGACAATTGTACGGGGGGTGGTTTAATCTTTGCACAAGGTGCCTATCTTTAGTGAAGTTTTTTGTAGGGGGTTTTGTAGCACTTTTCTGTTTACACATATTATTTCACCAAAGTTGCATACTTTTCCTTTAAAGTGACACAGGCTAATTTCCATCAGCAATTAACAAAATTCCTCAAAGGAATAACAACACTTTTTAAGAAGGGGGCAATTTTCAAATTTTTGCACAGTGTTGTGCACAGGTAATTGTTATTAAGGTGGCGTGTTCCGATGTCTTTGGGACCCCCCCTAATTTACCCGGAAGTATTCATCATTTTGATATCAATTAAAGGCAGTCTTTTTTCTCATTTCCGTCCTGAAATTTGAGCTCTCAACTCCATTTCATTCCTACATTGTAAGATTTAAACAAAACTTCCATTTTAGTGGTTAACCTCAATATTAGCACAGTTTTAATAGGGCTTTGCAACATGCATTATTGCGTCTACCCTCAAAACCCTCCCAAAAAAAAAAAAAAGTAAAAGAAAGGTTTGTTCCCACGGTACTTGATGGGGTTGATGTGCAAGTGCCAGGCGCTCATATCAAGTAGGGAACACATTACACATATTCGGAACAAGCCCTTTAAGCTATAATGTGAATGTTAATGCTCACAATGTGGTATTCATCATAAAAGAATTGGGTTTTGCTATCAGAATCGAGGATCCCTGATTATAATCAAAGGCAGTGCTGGAAACACCTAATTTCTGCCCGTCCATCGAACCACACGAAAAGGGTGTTTCCTTGACTTTCTTACTTTGACATTCTCGTCCTGAAATTTTAGCCCTCAATCCATTTCATTCCTACATCGTGTTATGGGTTAAATTTTAAATTTATGATTAGTCAGCCTTTTCAATTTTTTACTAGTGACCCTTTTCCACTACGCGAACCCCTTTTTAATTATGCTAGCGAACCCCTTTTTAATTTATGACTAGTGGAACTTTTTTTTAATGATATTTGAAACATTGACTAGCAACCTATTATGACTAGGCAATTTTTTTGACTCAGCCTAAGGCTGGGACATTAACCCCGGATGCATGTTTGGCTAGTATGCACTGATGCTGCCATGTATTTCCTCGGTTCAGCAACGTAAGTGCAATATCAAGTGGCCGAAGCTTTAAATTACGATCTTGACTAAAAGTGATGCCGTACAAGAAATGCCCTGATTTTTTTTGGGGGTTGAAGTCACTGATCATTGAGCTAACTGCACTATAGTAACCTCATGCACTAGTACATTAGCCATGGTTGTGAGCCTAGTATGCACTGGATGCTAGAACCTAATACTAGTAGAATCCGCCTCGACGGCTCAGTGTGTAAATGCAAAAGCGCAAACGCTATAGTGAAATTGGCAACCTCAACAGAATAAAAAGAAAACATGTCCCTGTTTGAGGCTGAATTTGGCAACCTCAACAAACTAAACATGCGCATGCATTTTTTGTTGAGGCTGCTGAAATTCACTAGCGCGTTCGCTTCCTCTTTTTTACACTACGCCACCTAGACCAGTACATCAGCCCTAAATGTTAGCTTAGTATACAAGCTGATACTACTAACCTACAAGCTAGTTGCATCATCCCTAGACTTCTGCAATAATTGCCCTGGATTGTGGATGTGGCCGTTTAGTACCAAGGTTGCTGTCAACCCCAAATGATTTGACAGATTCCCTTCTTACTTCAGCTATCACTGTGAGCTAACTGTGGGGCAATCCCAGCCACGCCATGACAGTGATAAAGGGCACATGTTACATAGTTAATGCAAATAGACTTCCAAAGATTGTACACTGGCCTGGAATGGACTAGTTCTGAGGTGTAAACTATGTATTGGGTGTATCACTATGCTTATAGATATCCTAGGACATGAAGTTCAAATCGACAGACTAGAACCTACAGGTTGTAATTAAAAGTTTATGACTTGAAGTTGTGGCTAAGTATTGGCCTAATTTAGACATTATAGCCAACCCCGGTAGCCAAAACTGGGCTTTGTTGTATTCCCCTTTTTGATATGTACAAGAATGCCTCAAGTCCGTTATCAATTCCCCATCATCAGCAGTAGATAACGGGAGATGGCCGGGAAGACAGGCAGTTCAGTATCAACACGTATAGCGCTGCCTTGTGCACTGGTACAAGCCTGATCAGAAATCGGCCAGCATCAAAATTTTGATCCGAAACTTCTCTTTAAAACATGCAGGCTACTGTTGCACAAGGTTTACGTTTAAGCCACAATGAGTAGCATTTGTAGGTCTTATATTGAAGCCCAAATTTCCAAAATGGGCTTTGAGATGTGGCACGTTTCACAATTAGGCGCCACTTTTTGTCAAGGAGGGTTTAATTTTCAAAGTGAGTTAAAAGTTTTGTTTACTACTGGTTTTCTTTCTTGCCAAGGATACAGGTTTTAATAAAATAAATACTCGGGCTAGCTTAATGTTCACCCATATCAAATTAAATTCAAGTTACTGTTTAATTTTGGGTAATTTTGTTGAAAAAATGAATTCAAATTACAATTGGAATAATGTACACTGACTTGTCCATATAATGACAATGGACATTGGGGCAACAGAAAGTATGCCCCAGGTTTCCTCTAGGACAAATTTGAATAAATTTGGTTGATTATGCACAGAATATCTGGCAAATTCAAGGGGTATTTTGTGACCAAAAATGGGAATTGACTGCTAATAGTTTACTCCACACTGAAAATAATGTAATCAATGATGGTCTGATAATTCCAATGTTTCAAAGCTCTTGGTATAGGTAATAGGGACAATAATGCCAGCTGGCCAAGATAAATAGATAGTTGATATCAATGTTTGTAAAAGGTTGGATGTGAACATATTACAATGTTGAACGGAACAATAATGATGTTGAATAAAAGGTTTTCAACCAAAGACATGCTTGATTGCAGATTAACAGTTTGTGAGTTCCTACAACACATTAGAATATTTCAAAACACTTTTATTATATAAACAGAAGTATATTGGCTAGTTTTTAGGGGTGGATGTACATTTCTTCTTGTGAACGGACAATTGCGTTTATTATTAGTAGTTGTTTAAGTCTGAAGAATTATGTTTTTATTCAGTCAACTGAATTCTTTTTTGACAAAGAACCTATCACATTTTTTAATTTGTTTAAAAAAATGTTTTTCTGGCCTCTTTGCTTCCAATTATGTTTCATAAGCCCATGCATTACTGACAAGGCTAAAAGACAGTGTTTATTGAAAAAATTTAAAAAATGGAAATGTTCTGAAATCATCAAGCAACCGGTAGGGAGAAGAGAGCGGTGGGTGTAGGATTTGACTGATTCCCTCTGGAACATTCTAAAATATAACCCATACAATAGTGAAAAAGCATCAAACAAGTTAGTTGCTGAGTTAGATAGTATTTTTTATTCAAAAACTCCTTTTGAATGGATGTGACAAATGGGTGTGAACGGACAGATTTTTAGTGGTTTGGCATTAATTTAAAGAGCATAATCGGAACGCATACTATTGTGCTTTTTTAGGACACCAAATAGCTCTAACCAACCCACTAAATTGACCTCATGATATATATATTTGAGTAATGAAAGAACGTTTATTTTGGATGTGACGGTATTTGGGACTGAAGTGTGACAAAAGTGAACGGACAAATTAAAATTATTTGGCCCAGCCCATAAAGATCGTTTGATCCTAATTTGTTAGGGTACCATTATAGCCTCTTCCAATTGTATTTCAAAATTAATATTACAAGTGGAATATATTTTATTCTTGTTACCCCCCAAATTGCTACATTTAAATCTGGTTGATGTGACAAATAAGGAACGGACATGAGTGGTCCGCATCCATTTTGCTGTAACAAAAATTAGAGGGAGCAATATAACAACAAATGGTTTAGTCCAATAATCGTAGGACATAAATTATTCAAATTGACAATATTTTTTGTTAAACAGAAATTAATTGATGTTTGTTTACGAAACACTTTAAAATGTGTGTAAAGTGAACGGACAATTTAATCCAAACACTGAAATTTTGCGTGCATATCATATTTATATAAGAAAAGCTTTCGTAATTTTGATCTTAATACAAAGGGGGACTTATTCTCCAACAAAATTAAAGTAGAGGAATAGGGACAATGTGGTGTTGAAGATGGCAGTGACAAAAATAACCTTACTTTCCAGTTGACACCAGATTGCAGAAATGGTCATTTTAGGATTGTTTATAGTCACAACACCTTATAAAGTGTTGACAGGAGCAAGTTGGTTAAGCTATATGGGAGGTAGAGCCCACAGGGGAATGGAAAAAAACCCAAATAATGATACTTATGAATCCCATCAATTTTGAATATGCTAGGAAGGAAAAGACAAAATTCAAAAAAGTGGAGCCTAATAATGAAATGGGCCCATTTGCGATTTTCGGTCAAAATGACGACCGAAAATTGCACTTTTTTCGACACATTTTTCAAGTGTACTACATGTATACAAACATTTCTTTTCTTTTTATTTCACACACTTTGCCGTGTAACTAAATTTGCACACAGCTATAACATGTATGTTTCTTTTCTTCACCCTGAATTCTGTTCGGACATGCTCTCAAACAAAATATAATTTGCGATATTTTAGGTCAGCCAGTAGACACCGTTTTTGCTTGTTTCCGTTTTCAAAACCGTTCACTTCCGCGATCTTAAAATTCCCGGTTCGCGAATGCGCTTTTATGCGTTTGCTATAGGTGCATAGCATGGGTACCTGTTTTTAGTCTTAAGCCTCAAAGAGGATGGTAGACTATTAATTTAGTGGCCGTCCGCTTGGAGGTCGTTCCGGCCGAAATTGGTTTCCATGTTGCCAAAATTACCTTGTTCGCATTATACTGACTATTCGGGTAATTGCGATGTACGGGCAAGCTCTCAAAAGTTCGGAATAACTTGGGCTGGTTTAGGTTTTCCCCGGAGAATGCCGGAGCAACCCACCTTGGTTTTTAACTTTGGTTCGATTTACTGGCAAAACTGACTTAGAAATTGGTGACACCACAGGGCACCGCATGGGTGGATTTGAACCAAACTTGTTGTGTTCTGCCATCCAATGCAATCTGCCACAATGCTATGCCATCACATACGTCATCGGACATGGAGCGGTTGCTGTGGGCCCATTGCATTATGGGGCCGTTGTTCTGTTATTTGCTGTCAGAGGCTTTGGTAATATCGTAAACCGCTGAAGCTCCAAACTGGAGTGGATGAACGAATGTTGAAATTTACGGGGATCGGCTTGTGTGATTGTTGATGACTATACGCAAAGCTAAGACCTGTTGAATCTTGTTCCCTGGTTGAATTTGGAATGTCGACAAAATAACGATTACATATCGGTTTTTTTTTGGATTTGCTGTCAAAGAGTAAGGAGGGCGTGGGCCGCATAAATTGTTTAAGGTAGGCTACTTTGGTTTTGTGTTGAGCTTTTGAAATGAAGTACGATTTGTTTCAGGTACGGATATCGGATTTGGCTGAATAAGGAAGCTTCATTTATGAAGTTGAATATAGTATTGTAGTGGTGCACTGACCGGTAGCAAGGCAAAGCCTGCCCCGATGTCGGCGATGAGCTCTGCCAGTCAGCCAGCAGGTCACGCACACGCGAGGGGTTGAGCACACCCGTAGAACGTTGTACGGCGGGGTAAACATCGAATGATGGTGGGGGGTGAAATAATCGCCGTTGTTTCGTCACTTAAAATCACTACTGATTATATTATCATCATTTTACACTAAAATAAATCTTTTCTGGTCTCTGAGGGTTCATTTAGTTGAAAGTAATGAAAAGATGCACTTCGGAGAAGAATAAAGAATTTGAAAGGGCAAAATTTTGCAAAAAAACGTTTCAAAACGAGCCTAGAAATCTGCAATAGTGTACCTTTTAGATGGAGGGACATAGTTTACCATTGCTTGTGTGTATTCCCACAATGGATTTCATACGTAAAATTGTTAAATTTTAGTATAAATGATTTGCAACGGTTCAACCAAGAAAACCCAGACGATTAACAAAAAAATTCCAAAACATCCATCGGACATTTCCACACGAAGGGGTCACCGGGACATGCACAATAAGGAGGCATGGCCGAATAGAGGCATATGATTGGATACGTTCAATACACCAAGGCAGTTCCATTCGGGTCGTGTAGTGGGAAGGGGGGGGGGGCTCATTTATTGTTATTCTTCTTGATTTGTGTATATGGAGTTGTATCTGTCGGTCAAAATGTTAAACGGTGGAGGGTGGGGGTGTTGGAAAGGGGGGGGTTGGGGAGGGGGTTGTTCTGCGGGAGGGGGGGGTGCTGTGTTGGGGAGGGGGGGAGGCCGGGGAGTGGGGGGGGAGAAAGGGGGCGGGGTGTGAGAAAAAGGTGGGGGGGGGCTGTTGGGGATGGGGGAAGGGGGGGGGGGGGGGTGGGGAGGGGGTGGGGGGGGGGTGGGTCGTTGGGGAGCGGGGGGGTGGGATGTGGGGAAGGGGGGGGGGGATGTTGGACGAGGAGTGGCGTGTTGGGAGGGGGTGGTGTGGTTGGGGTATTGGGGGTTGTGGGGTGTTGGGGAGGGGCACAGGGTGTTGGGAGTGGGATTTTATTGGGTAGGGGGAGGAAGGGTTGGGTGCGTTGGAGGGGTGAGAGGGGAGGGGCTTGTTTGGGGAGGGGAAGGTGGAAAGGTTGTATCGGGGGAAGGGTTGTATCAGGGGGTGTATTGGGAGGGGGGGAAGGGTTATATGGGTGGGTGGGTGGATGGTGGGGGTGGGGTTGACCTCATGCATCCTTGGTGCCTTGATGACCTCATGGGACCTAGGTGACCTCATGTGACTAGTGAAGGCATCATGCTGGACCTGGGTGACCTCATTGTGAAACCGTGTTGACAGTGACCTGGGGACCCTCATTTGACCTTGGTGAACTCATGTGACCTCAAAGACCTCATGTGACCCTAGTGGGGGGGAACATTGGTGACCTAATGTGACCTCGGGTGACCCCGTGTGACCCATGTTGACTCATTGTGACACCATGGTGACATCATGTGACCTTGGTGACACTCATGTGAACTTGGTGACCTTGTGGGACCATTCATGTGACCCTGGTGACCTCATATGAACTTGGTGACCTCATGTGACCTTGGTGACTCATGGACCATGGTGACCCAGTGACCTGGGAACCTTTGTGACCTCATGTGCCATGGTGGGACCCTCATGTGACTTGAATTAACTCAGGTGACCCTCGGGTGGTGACCTGTGACCTAGTGACCTCATGTGACTCTGGCCCCCATTAACAACATCATGACGGCATAGACAGTCGCAGTTCCAAGACTTACAATGTTCTTTTAGAAAAAAATTTTCGAATATTACAACCACTGCAAACAAAAGTACAAATTAACAGGAAAGAACTGGTCCGGAACTCATCGGGCATGCACAGATGAGACATTAGGACCCACTTGACGTTTGACTTCTAGTGACCCCATGTGCTTCTTTGACCTCAAATGACCTTGATCCAATTTGATTAAAAATACATCTTTCAACAAATAAAACCTATATGCTACTTTCTGCCTTGATGCTTTGACACAACAACAACTAAAAAAAAAGAACGTGCGGACGGGACGTATGAGTATACACAGATTGACCTCAAGCCCATACCGGCCTTTGACCCATTTTTGGAACTTTGATACATGTCTCCAAATTAAAAGTTGTCTAGCTACCAAACTTGCTAAAACGAACCACTGGCCCAAGGCCATGACACTAGAAGTCAAATTGACCCTCAATTACAAACTCTGCATGACCTTGACACATTTGTAAAATATATATAAAACACTTCTACCAAATAAAATTGCTGTGACACCTAACACTTTTAAACAACCACTGGTTCAGGACTTTGGAGGTATGCACCGATGAACCTTCTGACCCGTATTGTGACCTTTAACACATATTCTTTTGCAAATAGTCTTAGAATAATCAAACTTGCCCTTAAGAATACTGCGACCAAGACAATGGGTTTATATATTCTATGATCTATAATGACCTTATGAAAACCAAGCCATTTGAAAAAAAAATATGTTAAAAAAACTCTTTCTAAAAAAAGAGCAGCAAAAATCACCAAACTGCACACAAAGACTGCTTCATCCATTACAAATACCCAAATACTCACACACCCCATCCCAACTACAACCCAATCCACGAACCAACATGAGTTGGCGGGAAGGACTTGGTTAGTGATCACTTGTTTAGGACTTGTTGCCATATGTGAAAAGCGCTTCGAGGTGGGTGGAACGATAGTCTGCTGAGCATCGACTCCTCCATGTACTAATAATTATCCTTAACTTATAATACAAAGGAGGCGTCATGCCAAAAATTGATGTATAACTGATAGGACCCAAATGTTTGTCTCACATTGTTAAATAATTTTCACTCTTCACACAAATAAATATTACATGATTCCACCTGAAAGTATTCCTTAGAGTGTTGTTAGCAAATAGTGCTGTGACGTGATCCGTTTTAAACGTGACCACGAACGGAAGGTCCTACACGTTTAGGATACAAAATTCAATCACGTTTACGCGTCAGCAAACCCTACTAATTTTTTCAGTATATTTTAATTGCTGAAGTCAAATTTTTCACCCAAAATACCCGCCAATCAGTGAAAAGTAAAGTTAACAGGCCAATGCTTCTTCTTAGAAAACGGTTCGACTTTTAAAAAAACGGAACAGGGAAAATCCCCCGTTTACAAATATTGTACGTGAGTGGAGCGACTTCGGCATAATACACCGCATAACACGGCCCCAATGTATGTGGTGCCTTCATTACCAGAGGGATCTTGACAAAAAAGGTAAATGACAGCGCTAATGGAAGCTCCCAAAGGGATTCGTCGTTTGAGATCTTTGGGATATTCAACTGCTTTATTTGGAGGTAAAACTAAAACATAGGTAAGTACAAACACATTTGATGGTTTTCACGATGATATTATGATCGAATGCAAAGGCGGGGGAACCCGATTACGAACGATTTAGTGTGCAAGAATTGCATTTGCGTGGAAGCGCCAAATTCGGCAGCGTTAACTTGTCAGGATCAGGTTTTTAAAACGTTTAAACGAAACGAAAATACAGACCGTGTAAAGGGATAGGAAATTAAACGGTAACTCCCAGCTCTATTAGCAACAACAGGATAGTGCAAAAATATCTTCATCACTCTTTTAGGAAGTGAAATTTCAAGACATAGTGACGAATTGACGGTGACTAGTCCCATGTTTTGTTGCCAGCTGATTAACGAAAACTTGTATGCCAAAAGTTATATGACGTAATTTCACAAGGTTAATATGCATAGAACAGAGCTCAGAGGCAGCGAGGATGATCTGAAAAGAAAAGCTACAACATGTGAATCATCGCCGGTTAAAAAAGTAGACCTATTTACAGTCCAACCTCGTTTAGCCGGACACGTCGGGACCGGGCGCTCATCAGGAGATGCGATTTGGCCGGATTGCGATTGATGCTCAAACAAGGCTAAACAGTTGAAAGTTCAGTGGGGGGAATAAGGTGTGTGAAGTGTATTTTCATACATGCTTAACAAACTGAACAAATTGTAAGTGTTATGAATGAGATGGAAATGGAAGGAGTGAAGAAATTAAAAACAGAAATTATACCACAAGTGTTTTTGCAATGTTTATTTCAATTTGTGCGATATCTAATTTGATATTAACTTGAGCGAGCGTCTGTCAAAATTCCTCACCTGGTCTGAATTTACTAGCGGCCGTTTATGTCAAAACCGCAGGACATTTACACGGCATTCGTACAGTTCCAGCCACACTGAGACACAGATTTTAAATATGGACATAAGGATCTAAATCCCCTGTTAAAAAACAAGCAAATTCCATTCATACGAGCTGTGTTAAGAAAGCTGCAAAGATGTGCAAAAATTTGGAAGATGGGAATAGCGATTAGCGATCAAAGTTTGAGCTAAAGGACCTTCCGGGTTGGACAGGTGTTTTAGATATGAGTCGCACAGAGAATTTTAATTAAAAAAATTGTGTTTGAAAAATAGTCGTGTATGTGTATTTATTTACTTTTTTTAATTATCCGTTTTTTCGATTTTATTGATGCTCATATCGGTCCATTTATAGTGTGCTTAGATGGCACAATCAGTGTTTGTGTATGGTGTTTTTTTACGGTTAAATTGACCGCGTACAAATATGTGCCATCGGGCCCGTGTTTCGGGCTGAAAAGTTTTTGATTGCGCTTTTTTATCACGGTCATGGTGGCACAGTTATGATTTTTGAGGGATATAGTCCGATTGACCTCGTTGTAGCGAGAACTTCCCCAGAAAACGAACCCAATAAAAGGATGTGGGAAGCCCTTAATTTCCATGGTAAGTCATTTATATAGGATAGTATACAAGTTCAACGGAAAAAAATAGAAAAAAATACACCATGCAGGCGCAATCGGCCGCCAGTTGCCGGCCGGATAATAGAAGGATCCGGATAAATGGTGGCTGGATAAACGAGGTTGGACTGTATCGTCTTAATGTAAATGCATAATGTAGGCCTATATCGTAATTGTAAATATAATCCCAACACTAAATTTTGATGGCCTTTTCTAAATTTATAAAAAAATAACATTCACCACATGGTAAAAATAAAATTTTTAGCTTTTCTTTTTAAGATGTATGTTATTGCCTAACGTAGCGACTTGGGCGCATTTTCGCAAAATCCAGATTGAAATGCCTTCAATTAATTATGTAAATATACGCGATGTTATGTTAGTTGTCTCCTTTACCAGCCAGTCCAATTCTAGAATTATTACATATATCCCAACGAGAATGAGACTACTGAAGGGATGAATAAACATACTCAGATAATTCGTCACTGGACTGAAAACAAATTGGGCGTATTCTGCCAACCATCAGCCATCTTGGTCATAAACAGACTTTTAACAACTTCGCTCATTTCCGAGAAGAAGTCGCTATTTTAACTCATTCACACATTTCAAATTGGATATTAATGGTGCTAAAGGTGGAAGAGTGTTTAGCGAAAGCACCGGTGAAGCTTATTGAATCGGTATCAGGTAAGATTATATGAAAATTGGAGGTGAAATGCTGTCAGTGGTCGAAATTTGAAGGCTACAAGTCCTAGCTGTTACACGTAGTGATTTGGGACTTCACATATATAGACTGTTAAAGGCATACTGTTAAAGAAACGTCATGTGAAGTCCCAATTATTGGGACTAGGTGGAAAGAGCAATTAGTTTTTAATAAACTTTTTTGGATGTATAGCGCCACCACGCAAAGCCCAATGGGCATACCTACTGGCATTGGGTTGTACGTAGACGCACTTCACGCAACAAGCAACGCGTGCGTGTGCGATGGCCAAGAAATTATTACTTAAACTATAGGTCACGTACAGCTTGTGCATACGCAGTCAACGCACATCTTTTTAGCGACAATTCTCAGATTTGATTCCAGAAGGGCGAAGTCTGCCCTCCGTTAGGCCATGGGAATGAAAGTTTTAGATTTGCATCCGCCGCCCGCATGCTCCAAAACCTGCTGCCGAAAATTGTCATCATTTAAAAAAAATCATTTTTTGCATAAAATTAAAAAATGCTCATCACAAAAAAAATCAAGTTTTAAATCATCAAGCTGGAAAAGGGTACAATTATTACGCAATAACAATAGACTACATGCATGCAGTCTCTGAACATGATACATTTCTTGAACTTGATGTGATTGATCCGTCAGCTCTGGCTGCCGGCTGGAAACCGATGAACTCGCAAGTCAACCAATAAAAATGTACATAATGAATAATGAATAATAAAATAAAGCCTCATGCCTTTTGAAAAATGTCCGGACGCAAATCTAAAACTTTCATTCTCATGGCCTTAAGAACCAGACCTCGAGCGTAGTTCTGCTGAGCATAACCTTTTTGTCTTTCATTCATCTTTTAACATTTGGACATTATCGTACAGTGTATATCAGCTAACGTAAATGTATGATCCACGCGTGTTCTCTACATATCAACATACCTTAAAATTCTTTCAGGTCAAAAATGTGATAATCCAAAGGTGAAAATGAAGTAGTTTTATTCGGATGTTCACTTTTCGATGTCCACAATGTTTACTTACTAAGTTGACGCATGCGCAGACAATTTTACAAGTCGGTCTTGCCAGGGGCGTTTGTCCGGGCATTCGGCCCATTTCACAGTAATTGCCAACTTTTTGAATTTTCACTTAGAACCTATAGGATTTTTTACAGGAAGGTGATACAGAGTCACTTTTTGTGTTTTTACTTAGATCTCTACTAGACCTACCTCCCATACCTAAACCAACTTATTGGTGCTTGTATTTCAGGAGACGGCCCACCCAAAATGGTCAAAATTTGACTGATATGGCGTCAACCAAAAATACATGCCCTTTTGTTTTCAGCTGCCATATTAGCTATGTAGAACCTGTCAATTTTTACTTTTGAGTTCTTTTAGGCAACTAGTGACACTTTATTACCATGTTAAAATTACCATGTGGAAAACCCACCCGCAGCGACACAATTTTTTTATTCCCTCTATAATATTTGAACTTGAAGCATTTGAATATTGAAACGAAAATACCTGAGACTATTTATGTCTGGAATCAAATCTGAAACGCGTCGCTAAAATGATGTGCGTCGACTGCGGATATGCACAGCTGCACAGCAAAAATTAGCAATGAAAAGATTGAAATTGCCGCTTGGGCAGGTTAGGGTTAATGCTGTAACCATGTTTTCTTTTTTTTTTTTAATTTGTCTATATGCTTGGAAAGAATAAACGTCTGGTTTTAGCCCGCATGGTCCAGGAGCCAGTTGGTCTGGGCAATTAACTCTTCTTTTGTTCCCACTGTTCCACATTTTTATCAAAAGGGCCAGGAGCCTGGTTGGTCGAGACAGTTATTTCTTTTGTTCTCATTGTTATCAGAAGGACTGCTGCAATCGGATTATAATTAACCCGATCCCGCCCCCGTCGATTGCCATCCCGATTGGGACCAAGTGAAAACGAAAGTGAATTAAAGATAACGATGCAAGCCAACATTTTTTAAATAATATTCAGAAGTTAAAGGTGCAACGAGAGATTTCACATCAGGTGTCCCTAAAAAATTGAAAGTTCTGATTTTTGCCCTGTTGTGCACTGTAAAGCTTTCCATCAAAAATATCCCCTTCTGAAAGGATTAAGTTGAGAAACGTTTCTTTGGTACAAAAATTGTGAAATTTCTAATTTCGTATAGGAGCAAATACGAAATTCCGCTTATGTTTTACATTGAAATATAAGCAAATCAAAGTCACCTTTTTTCTCTCTTTTAAGACATTTCTGTAGCCTAATACAAGGTAAGAAATCTATTGAGTGTCTAATCTACATGTACATGAAATACTATTATGACACAATATTTGGGTGCTTCAAAAATCTCTTGTTGCACCTTTAACAAGTTAAAAACAATTAAGGTATTTTCTATTTTCCTTATGTCAAATTGTAAAAGTAAAATGCCAAAAGTTCTCTTCCTTTGTGCATTGTGCATGTATGTGTAACATTTGTGCATGTAGATTTTTTTTAGCAGCATGCCTAGTGTTAACTGTTTTTTGTTTGTTTCATGTTTGTTTATTTTTATTTTTTATTTGATCACTGGATGTAAAATTAATATTTGAGATAGCAAGGAAATTAGAGCCTAGCAGGGTACTCTACATGTACATGTACATACCATACCATGTTTCCCCCAGAGCAGGGCTGTCTAATACAATCTACATGTATAAAAACACAATACCTGG
The DNA here is from genome assembly GCA_023653785.1 of Ophioderma brevispina. Lineage (NCBI taxonomy): Eukaryota > Metazoa > Echinodermata > Ophiuroidea > Amphilepidida > Ophiodermatidae > Ophioderma > Ophioderma brevispina. The sequence continues at coordinate 86,412 of JAMKCH010012085.1, read as the reverse complement.
AAATAAATAAGCCATGGCTGATGTTGTGACATGGGAGTTGTTAAGATGAAAGCGGCCAGTATATTGTGGTTATATGGTAAGTGCTCACAAACATGGACTGCATTGTTTAGGGCTATAAGTGCAGAGCTCTAATTATGCACATATTTATCTTCCTCACAGCAGGTAGACCTTGAACAGCAGCAGCAAGAACCTGCCAAAGAAGAACTCCCTAACAAAGCTGTAAGTTAGGGTTAGGAGTTAGAGAATAAAGCCTTATTAAAGGTATTGTTTTTAGCCTCTGCCGTGTATCTATCATGTCATATCACACATTATTTTACAGCATTATTTTAAGTTGAACAATGAGACGTAGCCGAGTTGTTTTACGCTAAAGTAGTGCTGTCGCCTGTGTGATATGACACGATAGATACACGGCAGAGGCTAAAAACAATACCTTTATTCTCATTTGTAACACTTCAAAATAAGAAGCTATATTCTAGTACTAAAATTTATGATAGATTTTACCCAACAAACTACCCCGGCTTTTTAAATCCATCAGTCTGTTGTTACTACATGTATGCACCTACGATTCGCCCAAGCAGTGCGTATGCATAGCGTGTTGACGGGTACCCTCCCGGCTGTACATGTACCGTGTGATGTCGTCTCATATCACACGGCTAAGAACCAGTGAAATTGCGTGAACATTCTCAAGAAATAGGGATAGAATTAGGATTAAAACCAAGTAAACTCAATTCTAGCATACTGGTGAACTTGATCTTGTAAAGTTAAAACTGAGTTGCAGGTGGCCGCAACTTACGATGACTAATTTGCCATTCATTACATGTAGTTGTGAATAAAGTGTACTGCACAATTTTCCCTTCAAAGTTCGTCTACATGTATAATGGAAGAAATACAAGAGACACACAAAGAAACAAGTCTTGTAAATAGTGATCTATGTAATTCGGTTTGTGATGTCGATTAGCCACTTGGATTAGGTGGTCAATCAGTTACCATAAGATTAAGAAAAAATCTTTGACAAGTGATGCTAAGCTGGAACATTTTGTCCAATTCTGAATTTTTATACAGACAAATGTTCAGTCTCTTTATAAAAAATTGTGTGCAAAGATGGATATGCGCAGTTTTGACCAGGTGAAAATAAAGTCCACAATAGCCTACAGATTGCACCTGATATAAAATGCAACTTTTTGATGTTTACGAGAGATTTTGTAAGCTACAGAGTCATGACATTTGACTACATTCGTCTAAATGCCTTTGAGTCTTCTATCATAATTTCCTTCTGGTTTAAATCTCACACTGTGTAGCATATGCTATACAGTATACAGGTGTACATGTACCATGTGATTTATGAATGACAAATGTTACCCAAGCGCATGCCTTAGATGATTTTTTTTTTTGCTCACAAATGCCAAGCCATGTATTCATATGATGATTTGCATGACTGTGTTCAAGATATATGTGCAAAAAGCATTATAAATCCAGGCACTGAACCCTCTGTGTTAGTGTGGCACGTTCTTGTTATTTGTGTTACTGTATAGTATAAACCCAAGTGTACATAATAGTCCATACCTTGTATTTTATTGATGATAAGACTGGATACATTGGAGTATCTTGAACGGATCAGTGGATTATACACAATTGAATAAGAGCATGCATTTGAGGATGAAATAAAACTATCGTTATCACTGGTAGAACTGTGCGCCTTTTCATCTCAGCTTACAACGTATCCACATAAGGTCCACCACCATCCCCAGGTAAACAAAGATAGAGCAATTAGGGATTCAAACATTTTACAGAGTGGTTCATCACAAATCAACAACTCTGCATCCGATGCGTCCGCATATTTTTATCCCCCTCGGGCGGCTAAAGCCGCCCTCGCGGGATAAAAATATGCGGACGCATGGATGCAGAGTTGATTTGTGATGAACCACTCTGTAACATGTTTGAATCCCTTTCAACAACGAAAGTCCTTGTGAAAACTTATTAATACCGTGTATAGAAGAACATAATTATTCTCACTACAATACTACAATGTTCCCTGTTCGACAGAAATCTTTCCTCGTAAATATATTTTAGAAAAATCTAAAGCAAAACGGTAGTTTTGGCATGCTTGTTGCTTTGCAGTTTAGCACAGGTGCCCTTGCGCGTACTCAGAGTTCTAAACGTGACGAACAGTGCGTCGACTTAAGCGTACCACGTAAACGCACTTCCGTGTACACTGCGCCGGGCGTAACGCGCTAATTTGCATATCAACTGTGGGTTGATAACAAATCAACAACGGTACGCTCCTGTACAAGGGGATACGGTGAGTTGTTGAATTACCTGTTCGACCCCGATCACTGCATGAGGTGGGATTCGACTGCCTTGTCGTGATCATTACATGATACACAAAACTGGATTATTCTTACCAATCTTGTACATGATCATTAAAAACAGTCGGACGATAAATTAATTACTTTTTCTGGTAGAAAAATAAGAAGTCTGCTGTTTTCCTCCCGAATATGGGAATTCTGTGTGGGAAAGCAAAACCTGCACATAACATTTTCCGGGATTCTCCCAGGCCCTAGCTATGTTGAGACTTGTCCAATGAATTCCGACTAGCAAAAGTTAGGAAGTAATTTGGCCAATTAGTCCTGGATTACCTATCCCTATTTCACACATAGAAAATAACTGGAGGGGTAAAAGCCAAACAGTCTTCACTATGAGTTACAATATGCTCATCCACCAAGGACACAGTTCAGTGGGTTGTATTTGTACATACATTGACATGAACTGACCTTGTGTGATCTGGGTATCATGTATCATACCCAAAAACCAGGGGTGTATTTTCTAAATACATTGGTGAATGGAAGGTGCTGAACTGTGTCAAGGGAATTGAGATTTTACTAGCTCATAGTGCCTGTCCTCATCAGCTGCAATGTGGCCTCAATTCTAAGAATGAAGTCACTATTTAGTAATATTCAGTACATGTTTCAAACTTAAGATTTGAAATTGCAGTCTTACGAATTTTGCTCCAAAAGTTAAATACTCTTGATAAAAAATGTAAATAAAATTACTGCCCAGGAGTACATTGTACGGATTGAATAATAGCATTGTCGGGTTTACTCAATTACAATGTGAGCCTTTCATTGCTGACTTTCTCCTGTCTTATTGCAGATTGCTGAAGATGAATCTGAAGGCTCCAACACCATCCTACAGCAGAAGCAGGAATCATTGAAGCAAAGGACAGACTCCCAAGGTGTGTTGCATGGGGATACCCTTAATCTGTGAATTTGTACGGCTAGTAGTAAAAAAAAAGCGAGCCAACATTTCTCAAATAGCAATGTCATCAAAAGAGCATATTTTGCCTATACTCTGTAAACCTAGAAGTACAAAGTAAATTAATTGATGCGCTGCGCAGCATTATCGCGCCCTACTACCAAACGCGCTTAGGCGCAGTCTAAATCCATGAAATCGCACGTGATTTAAGACACAGCGCATGATGTACGAACAAAACAAATCTCTTATACTGCATACACAAAATACGTCGACATATGTATAAGTCGACATACCAGGCACTCCTTGTGAGACTTGTGTGGGAGTTATTGATTACTTTGTACTTCTAGGTTTATGGAGTATAGTAGTAAACCAATTGTCGAAAAGTTAGTAGCATACACTAGACTTCATATATGCACGAAATTGGCAATAATGAAGTCTACTACATGTAAGGTAATTTTGGTTCAGAATTGCTAGAAATTCAGGGGATTTTTATGCATTTAGTGTAAATTAGTGGTAAGAGCTTCAAGAACCTCCTTGTATTAAACATGTAGTACATTTGCATACCAGAACTATTGATTAAAACTACCATTCCATTCTCCCCGTGGTTAATTTGGACTTGGGCAAGTGGACCATAAGAATATCCTGTCCTTCGTCAGGGATGTTAAGCCATCAGTCCCTCGTACAGAGAAGAGAAGGGTGGTATCCCCTGACTGGCCCAAGCCATCCTGGTCAGAGGAATATCTCTGTGATGTGGTTAATCACTGTTGGGCTATTCCATGTCAACACTCGAGATGTGCACCGCAGCATGTCATGGATTTTTTTCTTTTTTCGTTTGATGATAGATATTGATGAGAAATGAAAATCCCGAAATTTTGAGCTTCATACCGCCCTTCGTTTTCCCACAGGAGCATTCAGAAATTTAGGGGGGGTTGCCATCAAAAATGCTGTGCGATGCGAAAGACAATTTTGAGAGGGCCATAAACTTCTAAGGGAGAACCCTCCCTAACTTTGAAAATCACTATCTGGGGAAATTTTATGGTGTAGAATTCAATCTGGCATCAAAAATTGTGATAGCCCCTTACTTTAAAGTTATTTGATGTAAAAATGGCAATATCTTTCATCTGGAATCTGGGCCAAGTTCGGGGGGTCAGAACTCCGTAGTACAATATTTTTAATGTCCATTTTCTTTGTTAATGAGAGTCACACTGCAGGGCTTTCTACCAGTAAATAATACGCATATTAGGTATTATAAGTGAGTTACAGCTATTGAAAAATCCAAATTTTGAATTTGGACATATATTGGCCCCCTCTGAAAATCATGTTGACCCTGCAACATCACCCCTCTACTTCATATCTGTTGAAGTATACATCATCAAAGACCTATTCTTGAAAGAACCAGCTTGGTGACTTGATGTCTTCATTGTTTTCAGCACAAGAAACTTTTGCTGATAGCCCCTAGAAAGTATATGGTGATATACACTGTGCATGTCAATACCTCTGGGTCATGTACCGTTATGTGGTAACTTGGAGTTGTATTTTTTGTGAAAAAATTAAGACACCAAGCTAGTCGTCAAGGGAAGTTGTAATGATATATCGTCAAAATTATCTGAAAGTCGAGCGGGTGGTGTCGAATGCCAACATTGGTTTTCAGGGGGGTCAAAATGTGTTGAAAAAAAAGTAAATTACACATTGCAAGGGATGTGTTATACCCACTTATGACTTTTCTAATGTGTTCAATAATTGTCTTGGTTTAAAGTTGTACTATGTAACCCTGATTGACCACAGATGGACAGTAAAAATGTTCTTACTTTTGGAGTTAATGACCCCCCAGACTTGGCCCGAATAAAAATGACCAAAAGTGCATATTTAGGCCTCATTAACTGTCAAAGTAAACACCTATGAACTTCCTGATGCCAGTTTGAATTCCACACCCAATAAGTACCCTTAGGTAGTGTTTTTCAAAAGTTTTGGAGGGCTCCATTACAAATCTGTGACCTCTCAAAATAGTCTTTCACATTGGGCGTCACTTTTGATGTGACCACCCCCCTAAATTTCCAATTGCTCAAGCGGGAAAACGAAATGGAATATCACGCTCAAAATTTCAGGATTTTCTATCTCATCAATGTCTACCACCGCATTAAAGCGAAAAAACTCCAATGACGTGCGCGGTGCACATCTCGAATGTGACATGGAATGGGCCTGTGGAGTATATTCCTCTGAGGCCTTGGCCTTTTATATCAATACAATCCAATGCAGCCAAAGGAACGACTCATGTGTTTTGTCATGTTAATCATTTTGCAGTGTATTATGGAAAAATCCACAAATAGCCAGTTCTCGATGATGAAATTTATACCGCCCCAGTCTGAATGCTTGTGACTGAGTGGTTTCTTCTGAGAAGCATAATTTAAAGCAAACTTTATCAAATTCAAATAATTAAGATTGTTTGAAGGTAATTATACACCATAATTTTCACCTTTCAGATGATTCCCAAGAAGAGGATGACACCAGTAGTCAGGAGAGCACACCTGCTGCGGGGAAGGTTAGCCAATCATTGCACAGAAGTCGATCGGAAGAGGAACATGGGGAGCCACCAGTCTTATCACTACCAGACAATGGAGAAGAGGATGGCCAAGGAAATGCAACTGAGGATCCACCACCTGAAATAGGTGATCTTGAAGAAGGCACGGAGGAGACTCGTCCCAGGGAGTCAAGGCGGTCTAGTCGATGGGATGCTCAAAGCAAGGGTGATGCTGACATGCAGGAAGATGGAGATCAGGATGCAGATAGTTCAAGGAGACAGAGACGATCATCACGTTCTAGTGTGAAGTCTACTGAGGAGGATAAACCTATAGAGAGGGAGAGCAAAGAAGACGCAATTGAAGAGGAGGAGGATTCTAAGCATAAGTCCAGATTGGATATTAAATCTGACAATAAACCTACTGCAGAAGCTGTTAGAGGTGACACATCATCTAAAGCGAGTGAAAGAGAGCAAGAGATGTCATCCAGGAGGAGCAGAAGGAGCCATAGAGCCAAGTCAGAAGAGAAGGAAGAAGAAGCTGCAGAGGGTGATCGAGAAGAAGCAGCAGCTGCTAGGGGTGCAGAACATGAAGAAGAGCATGAAAAGGAAGGTGATGTTGATGAAACTCATGCAGATACGGAAAGAAACCAGCAGGGGGCATCAAGTATAGAAGAAAGTAAAGGTAAGAAAGAGAATGATAAAATCACACAAGAAGAAGCCATGGAAACGCAAGAAAAGGAATCATCAGACACACCGAAGAAGAAAAGCAGGTGGGATAGGAAGGAAGAAGCTGAAAATGATGGCCAAGCAGGCTCAGAGGAAACACCAAGAAAGATGGAAGTTGATGGAAAGGATGATGCATTCACAGCTGTTAAAACTGCAAAATCCTCATCTGATAAGAAAAGTAAGGATGAAGATGGTGAGAAAGATGTAGATCGTCACAAAAGCCGAAGGCACTCCAGAACAGATGATGAAGACAGACATGACAAAGAAAAGCACAGGGAAAAGGGTGATAAAGAGAAGAAAGATAAAGAAGAGGAACATCACAGATCTCATAAACATTCTCACCCAAAAAGCAAGCAAGACAATGAGGATGAAGATGATGATGACGCTCACCATCACAGATCTCGTAAGCATAAAAAGAGGAAAGACGATGAGCGAGAAAGAGACCATGACAAAGAAGATGATGACGAGAGAGAAGTGCATCGAAAATCTCACAAACATTCTCATTCAAGAAGCAAACATGATGAGAAGGAGGTGGTAGATGAAGACAAAAGGAAAGACAGGGAGGATGATAAACAAGATGCTAAAAAAGATCATGAGAAATCCCACAAGCACACTGAATCCAGAAAAGAAGGCGAGAAAGAAGCAGCTGAAGGTGAAAAAGATAAAGCAGATGATAAAGAAAAGGATGGCGATTCAAAATCTAAGCACAGACATCGCAGATGGGGATCACATTCAAAACACAAATCCGAGGAAGTGAGGGAAGAGGATGGGGAATCTAAATCTAAGCATAAACATCGTAGGTGGGGATCGAAGTCTAGTCATAAGACAGATGAGAAAGAAAAAGATAAAGCAAAAGCTGACAGGGAGTTGGAACAGTTGGAAGAAGAAAAGAAAAGACTTCAGGAACAGTTGGAGAAAGAAGCCCAAGAAGATCAGGAGGCAGATAGAGTAAAAAGTGCTGCTGGAGACGAAGGTAAAGATAAAGAGAGCGAGAAAGAAAAGAGACGAGCAGAAAAGGAAAAGAGGCGAGCGGAAAAAAGAGAAAAGAAGACAAGAAAAGGAAGAGGAAAAGAAGAAAGAGGAGGAGAAGCGCAAGCAGGCAGAAGCAGCAGAGGCCAAACGGAAGGAGGAGCAGATGACGGAAGATGAACGCAGACGCCTCAAAAGAGCCCGCCGCTTTGCAGAGCACACTAACCAGAAAGCCAAAGAGGATGAAGGTGGAGAGAGGCACAGGAGTAGGAAGCATTCTCATCGTGGAAAATCGCCTTCACCAAGCAAGGAAACTAGCAAGAGCAAAGAAGTCAATAAGACAACCGAGGTAAGGCCTGGATAGTATACAAATGCTACATAGTTTGAAGGAAAGAGTGCAATCTCCTCTTGGTACTGGTTAAAAGAGTTCCACCCCTCACCCTTCAGGTTCAGGGTGGAATGAATTTAGCCAGCACCATGGGAAAATCAATGTCGTATTCCACCTCTCCCGATAAAACAATGTAGTATTTGTTTTATTATAACTCACTGGACTTTGACTATGGGTTCAAATTATAAACTGGAGAGAGACTTTGACCAATGAATTGGTTGGCCGGCACGGCTTGTTTTGATTCCTTAGCTGCAAAAAGCTCATCGACGATCCTTTACAGGGATTTTTTATCCCCCGGCTTGAAAAGCAGTAGGGGGATTTTCCGACAGCTTGCATGTCCGTATTGGTGTGTTTGTGTGTGTTTGGTTAGGTTTTGATATGTGTATTCCAGGTTGGTTAGGTTTTCGTTTTTCAAGTCTTCTTTGAAAAGTTGGAGTCCGATTTAAACCAGGCTTGGGGTTATGGTGCAATAGGGGTTCCTTCATATGTGGAGGATGTCAAAGGTCACAGACCAAGGTTAAAAGGTCATATGAGGTCATGTTTCAGACTGCCATCTTGCCAGGAGGAGGATGCAAGTTTACTTGCTGTATTTTTTAAAGCTCTATTTAATCTCAAATCGTGGCCTGTAAGCCAGATTGTAGACACTTTACAACTAATTAATTACCAAAGGAAACAGTGTCAACTTGGATGCAGCAGCTTAAACAGTACCATTTATACACACTACCAAGCACGCTGAATGAGAAGTGCTAGATTTGCGATTCATTTGCTTGTGACGAGTGAACCAGAGTGGTATTCGGATTTTAATCAATAGCTGTTATACAAATTAAATCCAGAATTGAGTCCCTGATCCTGCTTCAGAGGCAAGCTTACTAACCACTCCTTTTCGGTCTAAATAAGTGCCCCCGGCACTACCTGCCTATCTATCAGCATCTAAGCACTATTTTGATTGATCACTTGGAAGGTAATATCATGTATTGAGCAAATTAGATATACTGTAGGAATCATGGTATGATTTGCACACAGATATAGAAGCACTATTTTAATTGGGTATCTCATTTGTTGTCCTGTAATGAACCAATCAGATGGGCTGTATCATAGGTGGTAGTGCCCAGGGGGTTAAAGAAACCAGGATTTGAGTCAGATGGGGACCTCTCCAAGGCCCCCATACTGTAGATAAAATTCTGTTATAACATACCTGCCAACCTTCCCTGTTTTACAGGAATCATCCCTATTTTGAACTTTCAAAATTGCAAAAAAAAAGGGATATCCCGATTTCTGAAATTTCAAGTCTTGAAATTGCCAGAAAAGTCCTGAAATAATTTGGGCTCCTGAAGCTCTTCCTGCAGCTTCAAAAACACTGAAACTCAGTAACTTCAGGAGTCTTTGCTCTTGTGTACTCCACTGATTTTTGGGTTCTCAATGTTGGCAGGTATGTTATAAACTTACAATGACAATGTAATAGGCCTCGGGTGGATTTGACAAAGATTTTTGACGCATCATAAACCCATCTTAAGTTAAACGCATCGTAAGTGATGGGCGTTAATAAGAGAAGATACCAGTAGCTTCCCACAATGCATTGCTTCCATTGGAAGTTTTTGTACAGGTTGCCATGTGGATCGTTAGAGATGAAACGCTCTTAAAATGCAAGTTGTGATCAGTACTGTCAATTTAGCCATGTTTCATCACTAACGACCCACATCACTCAGTACCTGTACAAAAACCTCCATTGGAAGCAATGCATTGTGGGAAGCTATTGAAATCTTCTCTTGGCGTTAATAACAGTAAGTTACAATGGGTTTAAGTTACGATGGGTCTATGATGTGTTGAAATTACTTGAAATCTTTGTGAAATCAACCCCCTGCAATCCCTGAAGAAAATTTTGTGTTTTACTTGTATAGCATGTTTCTGTGAAAGTGGGTATATGATCAGTTTTTAAAGGGGGCATTTCATGATCGACAGTCTCGTCCGCCCCCCCCCCCACCCCCTGACTTGCCTAAAAAAGTTGAGATTTTTATATCAGCTGAACCAATGGTCTAAGTATAGTATATGTTCCTAATCTTATATGCAAATTTGATCTATTAGAAATTCGTAATTTTGTATTTTCTGTCTGTAAACGGACATAAATTACTACACAGTTACCTATGGGGCACTGTGATAAACATTTGTCATTACATCAAAACGCACCGTCGGAATCAACTGAAATTTGGAAATAACCTTTTCTCGTAATTATCTAGTGAACCATAAACAAAAAGTGAAGCGCTAGGATCACAAAATACACCTCTAAAATCTTTGACCTACAGTGCAAGAATAAACAAAAGTATTGTAATGCGATTGTTTTGTCTGTGCATCAGAAGAAGAAAGAAGATGCTGCAGAACCAGAGCGGCCAGCTTCCAAGATGGAATCGGAGGTGGAGGAGCCAAATGACGAGAGCTACTACACTGCACCAGAACAGGACAACGATACATCTGTGACTGCCGACAAGGATAAAGAAAGGTGGGTGGATTAAGACATGCTAGGATTGAAGAATGTAATGCAGATGTAGTCCCAATTCACCAATACTGGTTTGTGTGTCACATGGAGGTTATTTTGATGATGGGTAAAAAACATAAGTTCATTAATTACTTTCATTTAAGGTAGAGCTAATAATGAACACTCTTAAACTTTTTCCCTGTTGCATATATATGTACAAATATCAGATCATCCTAAGTGTTCATTTTAGAGGAATAAAATGGACCATACCACTTCTGTGGAGAATAGGAATAGCTATTCAAAGTTTGTGGTGGGGCGGGGATTAGTAAAAGGTTCAGGATTTATATTTGTTTTGATGAATAATGGTGGGTTCATACTTCATCGGCAGACATCGGCCGAATAGTCTTTCCAACACATGCTTTGCCTTGCCGAATGCATAAACATACGTGTTGCGTAAAAGCATGTTCGAAAGGCTTGCGTCTACAGACACCTGCCGATGAAGTAAAATAAAAACCCACCTTAAAAGAGGTGATGTGACTGCTTTTCTGCTATTATATTACGCAGTGGTGACACCAACAACCAACAGGAAGAGGGTATATGCAGAAAATTCCCCCTCCCCCCAATATCTAGGTTTTTTCTTACACCTTCAGAGCAAATAGTATAAGTGTCTAATTTGTTTTACTACTCTCATGAATTCCCACTCTGAAATTCACTTTTTCCACCTCATTGCCCCCCCCCCAGAAAGTTCTGGTACCACCCCTGCTGCAAGGTTGCCTTGAAAAAATTGAGTTAATAAAAGAATCCCACTGCTGTATTTACACAGAAAGTTCTGGTACCACCCCTGCTGCAAGGTTGCCTTGAAAAAATTGAGTTAATAAAAGAATCCCACTGCTGTATTTACACAAGGTGAACCATGTTATCACATAAATGTAATTATCCCACCTTAAATTTTGACCATCACTAGCCCGTCCAAGACGTCAGAGGAGAAAAAGGCAGACAAGGATGGAGAGGAGGAATCCATGGAAACGGACAAACCTGAAGATGCTGCCACCGCAGAGGCCAAGAGTGATGATAAAAGCACTGAAAGTGCAGTTATCGAAAAGGTATATAAAACTCATGACTTTGTAATTGCACTCAAATACTTTGGTATTGTAAAAGGAAGTGAAATACAATCATTTTGTATACTGTAATGAATTTTGATATTTTATGTAAAGGGAAGGAGTTCATTTGGATGACCACAACAAAATGGTAGTATTGAAAGCATAATATTGTAAAAACTAAATTGGAGAGATACAGTAATACAAGTAAGTTCCCTCTGAGCACAACAGCAATTTACCAGATAGTTTGAGCCCTTATAAGTGACAAGCTCAGTAGAAATAGGGAAATGTACAGCTGAAATTGGATCTTGATTGTATCTAGCTCCCTGCAGAGATAGTGATTGACGATTAGCTCTATAAACCAAATTCATAAAAAAATAGGCCTGCATTTTTTTAATTTAAAATATTTAAAAAGAGAGATAGAGCAGCACTTGATCCTAATCCGATTATGAGTCTTAATCCGGGGATACCACAAGAATTTGAGTGAAATCCACTTTTTTGAAGTCTTTGCCAACCAAGTGCTAATATTACATGTACCGGATACATGCAGTTTGGGAAGGAGTATGCAAATCTGCCTGACTAAACAGGGGACTAAGAATCGAAGGTGAAGTAGTGGGTGAATGAGTGAAAATGCAGGACAGTATATAATTAAGTTAAAGTTGTGTTTGGAAGGTGCAACATCACCTAACTGTTCCTAAATTTTTAAGCGTGTCAATATGATAGCAAACAGGTGGACTCCTTCCATGTTTGATGACCTTTCACCTTCTGCTGCTTTCTATGCAGACTGTATAACTCTTGATCGAAAATTGTTAGACTTTTACCACATGCCAAGCAAAATTGATGTTTAGAGTTCAATTTGTCAGTGAAATTTCATTCATTTGTAATTAAAGAGGCGAGCAAACAGGTGGCAAACACCTGTATAGCTAATTGATGTAGAAGGTGGAAGGTTGTCAGGTATTTGACATGTGTAACTGACTATTTTACTAGCCAAGAAACGAGGCTGCAAAGGACCGGAGGATGTGCGATGCCCAGAGACGAGCACTGTTTGACCATTTTGAGCCAATTTTTGTGCCTGGATGATTCGCTGACCCTGCCCGACCCCGATGTCCCAGTCTTGAGCAGCGGATGATCAGAAGGAATCAGGGATATGCACAAAGTTATGATTGTGTAATGCTGCCGATACGCGCACACGTTACAAATGTGCGACATATGTAATATGATGCACAAGCGCTACTATTGTGCAACGCTTGGATCAATTTGGTTGATATGCATGCTACGCCATTTTGACTTACGTCACAGATATTTCGTCTGATATGCACAAACGTCACCAATGTGCAAATAATGCATATGGGTTATGCCTTCTGCAACGTCATGGATACGCAAATCGTTTAAATGAGTAGTTAAGCGATTAAAATAGCTGTGTACATGGGACATTGCTTTTGTCCTACACGGTGGATACATCATGGTGTTACAACCAAAAAAGACAATGGACATACGCTGTGGTTACCATTGCGTACAACATATTATTAACAATCAAGCCCCGCACAACTATTTGCGTGGAACATTGACTGTGAACTTGTTTTCATTGTGAATTTCATCACAGCGAGCTCTACTTTGACCGTGATGCTGTTTTGCAAAGCTTTAGCAGCAGACTTACACATCAGCCATTAGCATAAGAAATTGCTGCCAAATTTCATTGAACTAACTGTTCAAGATTTGAACATGAACTGTGCTACTGTGAGGCTTCGTGCAATGAATGCTAAGACTTTTGTCTCTGAAAACACAGTACTGTTTTGTTGTCAGAGCCTACCATCTTCAAGATGCACCAAGATTTTACAAAGACTGCCAATATGTAAGTGAACATGCACACAATGTAGTTAATCTGTTGAATGATTCATCAGTACTTCGAACTTCGCACACCAGGTTTTGCTGCGACTGTGAATTCAGAACTATACTATGGACATTGCCAGTTAAATATCAAAGTCAAATGCATATCTTGTTGTCAACACTCTGGTGTGTGGGGGTGTGTGACAATAACTATCAGAATTCTCAGATACAATATTGCAACAAGACTTTACTTCGTAGTCGGTGTTTGGTTGCCGATTTGGGACTAAATGTTCATTTGGCATTTGAGTAGCCCTTGAATTTGGCACTTACTCAATATTCTCGACATGGAATGTGAAGGAATTAATTTCCACACCTGCTGTCGGAAGCGGATTCCTGCAACATTTCTCAAGGATAGCAATTTGTCAGACTTTGCATGTTAGTGCGGGCTTGCTGTGGTCTTCAGTGGTCATCGAATATCCGTCAAACCAACCGTACGTTTCAAGAAATCTTTCTGGACTAGAACAAGTGATTACCATCAGAACTTTCCCGGTTCATGCTTACAGACTTTGTTAACAATTTTATCAGAACTATAATGTGGATTCCCCGTAGATAATCATTAGCTGTGGACTTCATCGCCTTTCGCAAGTAATTGCAACTGCCGTGATTCAAGGATTTTTACCCGGACTATAGCTAGGAGAGCGGATTACCTAAAAGAAATTTTGCTGCTTATTAACTGGACTATTTCTTTCAACGTTTTGGACAACAATTCCTCATCATGAACGCTCTGCTGACTGAAAATGTTACGCCTGCCCCAGACCCACCCTGACATGTATCTGGACGACTTTGAGAAAATCATTTGCTTTTGACCCGTGGATCCAACTTTTGTCACCATGACAAGAATTGCTACCATGGTAACTCAATCTTTTTGACAACCAATCCATCAAAAAAGCAAAAAACATAAAATAGATGGAAGAAAGAAAAAAAGCAAGATCAAGGCTGCCACCAGGCTTTGGGTGAATGTTGGGTGTACTGTCAACTCGGCGACAGTTCTTCAGATTTCATCACATTTTCATATTTTGGTTCTTCAAAGGTGTTCAGCAGTTAACGCCTTCTAATTCAGCATGGCAACACAAAATAGTTGGCAATGTTATTTGGCTGAAAGTATTTTTGCACCAAATATTTGATCTTTTATTTATTTTAATTTTGTGCATGGCCCACCTGTTATCAAGTCAATTTTGACATTTGTGATCTATGCTTTGTGCAAGCAGGCAGCACCCCTGCCTTTAATTAACCTTAACCCTACATCAATTCAACCCATAAACCTCTTAAACTGAATCTTTAATGGTGGGCGACCTGATGTGGTCCTTTTTCAGATGTTTTTTTTCCCCGGTATGAAGCATATCACCAAAACATCTGATTCTAAATTTAGTGTAAATAGGACAGTTGCCGCCATTTTGGAAAATAGAAGCAAAAATGTGTACTAAATTGGCCCATAGAACCGTGTGCGTTAATGTGGTCAACCACATTTGGAGAACAAGTGTCTGTTCATTACATCAAAAGGAAAGATTTCCCTAGCCTTAAATTTCACTAGGGTAATGAGAAAAATATGAACTTTGTCTGATATCAAAATCTCAATTTGCTGGAGTAATGTGGGGGGGGGGGGGGACAGGTTGTCGATTGGGTCAACTACATTTAGTTGTCATATTACCCTTATCCAAATTTTGTGCTTGCAGAATTTTAAGGCCATTTATATGAAGGATATACCCAATTGTTTTTTAAATACAGGCATTTCTGTTTAATATTTTAAGATGGGTGCTTGTTGGGTAGTACATAACTAAAAAGTGCCATGAAAATACCAGCACTTACATGTCTAAGCTATATGATCTTCGGAGTGGTAAATTCTGATGGTGCTTAAACAAATATACATGGTGTATATCTTTCAAGTTTTTGACATTTGTTGCCATTGCTGAATTCATCCTTCATTGCTTAAAAGTTAGCAACCATTCAAAGCAGCAAGTTGGTTCTCATCAAATATTGTTCACTTGTCATATCATGTGAGAACCATAGACAACAGAGACCAAAATTAAAGTCATTTTTGGAAAAAATGTGCACAATTCCACCTGAAATTTTCTATTTGATGATTTCCGGTATTTCCGGTTTTGTCAGTGTTTGCAAAGAAGAGCAATGTGATGCACTGGACTGCTACCCAAATTTTTGTTGTAAAATGATATCCTTGCATGATCTGTTTAACAAATTTATATACAGAAGACCTATTATTTGTTGGTTACCCAAGAAGCGCTTTATGTAACATTAAATCTAGTGGAGCTTTATTGATAAAAAATTCCAGCCCTCCATTGTAAGAGTTATGTCAAATAATCATCTTTAAAAAAGGAGTTTACCCGAGCTTGACTTCGTGTGTAATGTCAAGTGTGAGAATTGCAGATGCCTTATCACTCCCTTTACCTGAACAGTTTTTAATGCACACAAAAAATAATGTACTAGTTTTTAAACATTTTCCCATTCCAAGAATCAAGACTGAATTATAAATTGAGATTGTCAAGTTGTCAATTCATTTCTTCTCCTTAATTTAAGCCATTGTCAAAATAATAAAAGTTAAAGAAACTATGATAAAAAATGCCACCGGGATCAGAAAGCAAAAGTGGCATTTTCTTTATCAGTGATGATTACGTCAGGATGGTAGAGCTATTGGTTAACATTAAAGACCAAAGTTTCCTGTTTTCTAAACCGCCAATTCAGTTTTCTTTTCCGTTTTTTAATTAAAAGCCTTAATTATGCCATTCTAGGGAAACATCAATTTCTTAAAATAAAACACAAAACATATTTATCTAGAACACCAGAAACAAAGACAGCACAGGAAGTATGCTGAATTTGGCAGTTGATTTACCAGGCGATTTGAGTGAAACATTTTGAGACTAAAATAATGGTAGGATGAATTTGAACCATTTTATTTGTGTCAAAATCGGAAATAACTGGAAAAATCCCAGGTTTTTTCAGACATTCCGGTTTCTCCAAATCTGTGTTCTAAACTCAAAATTCCGCCAATTTTTTTGTTTTCCGTAAAACGAAAACTTTGATGCTTTAGTGAACCCATGCATGATGTATATCAGCGTTATTGCTCAGCAAAACATTCAATCTCGTGATCTCTATGGGGACAAAAGCCTATGACACATTAACATGCTGGGTAATCAAGGGATACTGTTCTTTCCACTTATAAGTTAACCACAAAACATTCTATTCTCACCCTGCACGGGTGGAACAAATCTATGGCTCTATTTAAAGGTGCAACGAGAGATTTCACATATAAGGGTCCCTAAAAAATTTGAAATTACTCTTTTTTAGATTTTTGTTGTCCTGATGTAAGCTTTCCATAAAAAATATCCCCATCTGAAAAGGGATTAAGCTAAGAAATGTTTCTTCTTTGAGTTAATTTCGCGCGTATAGGAGGCAAATACGAAATGTGGCCTAGTTTAAATGAAATATGAGCAAAGTCCCCAAAATCACCTTTTTCTCTCTTTTAAAAACATTTCTGTAAGAAAATATTACAAGGTAAGAAATCTATTGAGTGTCTATTCTATAGAACTGACCATTATGACACAATATTTCGGTGCCTTAAAATCTCTCGATGCACCGTTAAAGAGGAAAAATTGGGTTGACAACTCGACAATCTATTTTAAAGGTGGCTGTTCTGATTAAGGTGTTGTGTTTGCTATTGATTGAGAGCTGGCACTTAAAAGTACATGTAATCTCTCACCACCACGTTTTGTGGGAAAACAAAACTTGCAGTTTATGATAAAAAAGCGATAATGCATATTGTAATGCCTGCAGGCAGAGAGGTAACTTTTCCAGATTTCTGGATTTTGGCCATAAATAAAAAAAAATCCGGAAATGTAAACAACAAAAAAACAAACAAAAATTCATTTCAAAGATTCAAACAAAGTTATTAAATAATAAGGTAAAACTGCATCAAAAACCCAGTTTAAGTACCAATTTATTTTAGAGAAGAGGTCTTGTACTCCAAAATCGTAAGAAAATATGTTCCCCGGAGCTTCGCTGGGCTACGGTCTAAAAATTTGGCTTCCCGTCGGTTAAAATTTTGGATTTTCGGAAATAGATACTTCTCTGTACATTCTCGACAGGGTCACTACTGTGCTATGTTGAGGTTAACCATTAAAACAGTGGTTTTGGTACCTATCTACATAAATTTGAAGGCTGAAATTTCAGGATGACAATGAGAACAGTACATACTTTCATATGATATAAGATCAAGACTACTGCACCAAGTCAGGAGTATCCTAAAAACGATTGAACAAGCACCTTAAATATTTTAAACTCCTAGAATAGGATTGTGTTTTCAACTGGCAAGTTATTTTTGTGTACAGTGTTAGCACACTGACAAACTTAACAGTACCCTGCCATACCATGATTGAAAGGCTCTGTCAAGGCCAATTTTAAAAAACTTTTTGATTGACTTCTCTTCATACACCATGTGCATTAA
Source organism: Ophioderma brevispina (assembly GCA_023653785.1). Lineage (NCBI taxonomy): Eukaryota > Metazoa > Echinodermata > Ophiuroidea > Amphilepidida > Ophiodermatidae > Ophioderma > Ophioderma brevispina. The sequence continues at coordinate 68,649 of JAMKCH010012085.1, read as the reverse complement.
TGTTCTGAGGAAAAATTCACTGTAAATTGAGCGTCATTTAATTGGTAGAATGGGATGAAAATTAGTACTAAAGAAATACCTAAAACTGAACGAGTTAGTCAAGTCAGAGATAAGATATGATTTTTCTAAGTGTTTAAACAACAACTAGAAGTTAGACAAGTAATTTTTCCCAGCACATATGTGAATTGTTAAAGAGGGATAAACCATTGGACATGCGAGTTGGAAATGAAAAGAAACTTCAATTCAAAATGTTGCAGATTTCCATATTAGAAATTGTATCGCTAAATAGCAGTAACATTCTTGATCTTCAAGAACTTGCGCACACAAGAGATCATTTGAAATTAAGATATCTGCTATTTTTGGTGTGGCGGTCGTGAAATTTACCAAGTTGAACACGGAAATTCAACAGGATAAATAGTCTCTTACACGAGCACATAGCAGACACTCCTGGAGTTTGAAATATAACAGTGATTTTGGTGGCTGATTTGAAGTCAATAAGATAGCGATTGATCCAACTTCAATCTATCATCTAATTTTATTCAAAAGATAAATAATGTGTGCAGATACAATAGTATTAAAAAAACCAAAACTCTCAAAGTAGGGTTCTTGCTTTTTCCCGAGACTCCTGCAATTTTCAATTATGGACATTTGCTGCATGCTGACTCAGTGTTATTATTTCTTTCAACTTGCCATCTTACAAAGTAAAAACATTTCAGGTCGCTAGGGGGACTAGGACGATTCATGTAAGGATAACAAGATTTCAAATCACATGCACAATAATTCTTTCTGCATCATTCTCATCCGTTTTCCAAGTTTGCCAATGCCTGTAACTAATTCTATTGGGCTTTGTTTGGTTTTATATTGTTGTATTCTTTTCAGAGCTCAGGTGTGAAGATCACTGTGATCAAAACCGACTCGGAAGATGTCCTCATCCAAACCGTGGAAACAAAGAGACTGTTTTGGAGGTATGGGATGGGGATTACTAAGGATTAATAAAGGGAAATCGTTTTGCTGATTAAGGCCCAAAAAAAACTAAGTTTGTCTCAATAGAAATCGAAAATTGCTAATGCAAATGCATTTTTTTTTTTAAAAAAAAAAAAAAAAAAAAAAAAAATTTTCCTTTTTTTGAATGCATTTTGGCACTTTTTCATTTTTTTACAAAACAAGAAATTAAAATTATTCATTTTTTTCTGAAATTTTTTACAAAAAAAAATTAAGGAGTAAACCTAAAAAATAATAATATGCGGTAAAAGCAATTTTAAACACAATGCGTGCGGGTCTTGAGACAAACTTGTTTTTTTTCTTGGCCTATATACAGGGAAAAATCGGTTTTTTGATTGGATCAAGAATTTAGAATGTGTATTCACTGTTGTTTTGTGCTTATGTGCATATTCAATTGTAGATTTGAATTTATAATAAAAACACGAATACACTTTTCATTAGGGATTCACACCAGTAAATAACATAGGAAACAGAGGTAAGTCCAGCACCAGCTTGCAAATGATGGGTGTTTTTTGGTGACCCTCACCTAAGTGTACCCTAAAAACTGTGAGAAATGGTGAGATATGGGTTGCAAATCATGGTTGCTATCAATATTAAGTAAAAAATCTGTAGGAATATCAAAAAAAGGTTGTCATTGATATGTTATTTTGATCCGACAAACCAATTTTAACCGTATTCTTACAGGAACACCTGACTGAAAAAGTGCACTGACCTCCAGGGTCCACGGTGCATGCTAGTCTTCACGGTCCAGTAGCTCAAAAATTTTTGGGATAACTACCCTAATTTCATGATTGATCGGGTAGGAGATATGATGATCTTCAAGCAGAATGTTAGCTTTAAGATCTGAGAAGAGAAAATGACGTTTTCATCTCGCCCATTTTGTACAGGAACGAATGGGACTCGTATTTACCGGTGTGAAACCTTTAGAGATGTTTATGGGTCTAATTTTTTGTGCTGGTTTTGCATCTAGTGACATTGGCAAATATGGTAGGTATGCCATTTAAAAGACTTTAGAAACACTCTACTCCTGTAATCTTTGTTTTTATACCCAGTCATGCTCTACAATACAATGCAATTAAGGAGGGGGATATCGTCCGTTATATATATTATAATAGGCCATGTCTGTCTGTCACATTGTCCATCCTTCATTTTTCTCGGAAGCCTGGGGTCATGTGCTCATGTAATTTGATGGGTGCGTGTAGCCTGGGCCTGGCAAGATCAAGTTTGATTGGTTAGCAGATACGTGCCCCACAAGCTGGGTAATCGTGAAAAATGTTTTTCAAACAAGTAATCCTTTAAAAAAGCCAGGTAATTGCGAAACCCAAGGGCCCCCTCGTATGTAGGAATATATTTACAGTACCATTCACCATCTTGTAGGGATACCATATTGCGGACACCAAAGTTGGGTGTCTTCAGCAACCCGAGTTACACATGTAGTGCCTAAACCTACGGTTCACTCCAGAGATTAGAGATTACCTTTGAAGGTACTCTAATGCAAATGAGCTGCGACCTCAATCTTATTATTCCATTTCTCATTATGTTCTAGCTTTTTACATGAAAAGGCATAGGCTTTTTGTTGTTAAACAATTCAAATATCATTTTCGCTTAACACAATCGAAAGAAACATCGCTCCCAGTGAGTATTGGACATCGAAATGATATTGGCACATCAAAAACTGGTTGAGTTTTTTAAATTTACATCCAAACAAGGCATGTTGAATTGACATCAAGGAACGATGTCCCTCTCAGTATGTCTGTGCCCACTGATAAGTTTGGAATCCATTTTGATTAATTTCAATTTTAAATGGTATTAGCTGCTTGAGACAAAAATACCCTGGATCTTGTCTTTCAAGATAAAGCTTGATGAGATTCTGTATGCTCAATTATACATCGAGGGTTTAGGGCAAAAAGGCCCCATCTGCAATGGCTGCCAGGTGTTAGATTTATCAGATATAACACTTAATAAGAACACATCTGACAAATAGCAGCTATTGCAGATGGGGCCTTCTTGCACTAAACCCTCTACATGTTGTTGGATGTTTCCATGAGGTGTCATCTCGACATGCTGGCACACTTATGAATTTGGCACCTTACGAAAAATAAACCGCATGCACAAAGGTTGTCAAATCATAAGTGTATCAGTGTGTAGGGTGTCACCTTATAGAAATACTGCATGTTGGTCCCGCTCACCTACCTCAATAGACCAAAGCTCACCGAAGAATCTGCTTTTGTAAACATTGTCACATCACCTAAAGGTTTTTGTTTCAAAGTTTTAAAGATTCTCAAGGTTACTGGAAATGGAGAACAATGCAAAAGCAGTAGGGGTCTCAGCGAGTCCCAGGAATTCGAGTCCCGCCCGATCATGTCGAGTCCCGGGTAATAAAAATCCCTACCCGATTCCCGAAATTTGCTTATATAGCTAAAACCTGGCTAAACTCCCTCACTAGAATCTGCAGCAAATAGTGTCCACTCAAGTACTAAATCCTTCAAATGTTTCCATTGAGTTCTTAAAATAAATCCACTAAACAACCACTCCTTGCAACAGGTCGATATGATTTCTCAGAAACGTGCGCTGTCTGAGCGTTAAGGGCGGTTCTCCTAGAGAAAAAGGAACATAATTTTCATGAGCAGAAATAAAATGTTGTGGCCCATGACGACAATAACATCACCACACGTTCGGTTAGAAACTGGCCAGTTTTTACTTTCTTTAGGCCTGAGAAGTAAGTTACTTCACTTTTTATAGTAAAAGCACATGTTTTGTTGCTTCCTATGACGTGTAGAGCCAGTTAGAGTGTAATTACAAGTGAAGTTGGCATCGACATCGGGTGGGACTCGCCAAATTCCTGGAACTCGGGTACTCGCTCGGAAAAAAATCGGGAATCAAATTACCCGAAAATGAGACCCCTAAAAAGCAGGCATAAGAATTAATTTGCTCAAGAAGTTTACTCTGATTTTTGGAAAAATATCACTTCATCAGGAAACAGAGACAAGGAGAATGCAGGTGATGATACAGGTACTGCAACCAAGGAATCCCCTCAACCATCGACCTCCAGGAAGAGGAGATGGGGAAGCACCAAGACACGAGACACGCAGAAGTCATCGGTTAACATCAGCACTGATATCCTCAAGGTTGGTACATACTCCGGGGGGGTAGGACATGCCAACCTAACAGCAACAGCAAATTCAAAATGACATCAACTTCCGGGTGCTAGTCTGTTTCAAAGACTTAACGGTAGGAGGGCGCTCTTACGCATATCGAACGGTTACACACAGACTTGAATATTTAAATCTAAATGACCGTTATTGGAAATTACACTATTTTGCAGCGGGGTTAATCCACTAACCCCAACGGATTTTGAATTCAATAATTTTTTCTTAATTTATCATGATATTTTTAAGATCTTTTGAACAAAGGTTTAAGAAATGATTTTTTAATGTCACTGGGACCGAGACTGCCATAGTAAATGCACGTAGCAGTTCCACAAATTACCGTTTGGAAATCCCCAATGCCCAAATCGAGCAGATCGTGTCCTCCCCCCCCCCACCCCCGACATACTCTGTAGCGGGTGCTTTTCAAACAAATTTGGTCAGTACTTTCCTCTTTATGACAGACATGGTCCATCAATATTAGGCTTTTGGTGTACACCAGAGGTCTAGCCTTTTTATCCCCTGATATTAGCCAAGAAAGGGGATGTTGTAATGTGATTTTCTGTGTGTACATTGTGTGTTCATTTTGGTTAATTTTTTTAACAGGCTCTCCTTTAAAAGGTCAGACTTCAATATCCTGATTTCATAGAGGTTAAAGGTCATACATGGGTCAAATGAGGTCATGTTCAATTTTGGTTAGGTAAAATGTTACAAGCATCTCTTGTGAAATCAAAGTATCAACCAAGTTGTGTGGTATGGCTATCGGGTTGGGTAGAGATTTTGAGAGGAGTTAAGCCATTGGGTCAAAGGGTTATAAAGGGACCAAATAGGGTCATAATTTGGTTAGGTTAAAGTGTGTTATTGTTACATTCAATTGTCAGCCCAAAACTTGGGTGTATATTAACTCTGGGTAGGAGATTTGAGACATTGGGTCAGAAAAATCTTTAGGGGGATAAAAATTACTTGAATAGGAGATATGTACATCTCATGTAAGCGCAACTCAGGATATGTGGTGGCTTCAGCAGATTCTTAAACTACGCATCAACAAATGAGGTGCGAGGTCCTCCTGGATCCAATGCTTGGGCCTCGGTGTTCGATTCTGGCCAACCAAAATTATAATCAGATGTAGTTGTGGCAGTAAAATGTTAAGTGCTCTCAACTGAAAAGTCAGAATTCGTATCAAATGAAGCTTGAGTGCATTACTTTTAGGGTAAGAGCCCAGACATGATTGAAACATTTCTGGTCAAAGGTCTATGTACCTTAAATCTTACTTCTGGATATGGGTAAGCCACCAATACTGCCTTTTCAGTTCTCCAAATTTTTTTTTCCCCCATGAAAAGTTGAGGGTGGGCGTCTAAATAAAATGTACTACTAGGTCGTAAATCAAATTCGTGGGGCTTTTTAGAGTAAATAGTGTTGAAAGAGACTTTTCCTGTATTACCAGTTTCTCACTATTTCAGATATATTTGGCATGCAGGATTCCATTGGGAGGTGGTCAGCTAGCAAAAATGTTGTCGATTTTGAGAACTGGGAAATTAATGGATGTCCATGTAGACTACAAAAGACCAAAAGAATGTGAGTGCAGAGGGAGCTTGCATTTTATGTCTCACCAGTCACATTTGTCTGACCTCAGTCCAGAATCATGCCAGAATCAAGAGGGGGTCACCAATGGCTCCTATTCTTATGGAAGCTGATGATCCAACCCTCTCAGGAGATGAAAGAACCTCCCCTAAAGACTCTCCAGAGCAAACCATCACCATGGATACGCGCATCATCACCCAGGTGTCTCAGGAGGAGAGAGACGAAGCAGAGAAGGCAGCAGAATATCCTGTGAAGCGTGACGAGGAGATGGTGAATGAGGCTAGTGACAAAGCGGGAGGAGAGGAAGAAGAGGAGGAAGGAGAGAGGCAAAGGAAGAAGAGAAGAGAGGAGGGGAAAAGGAAGGAGATGAAGAGGCAAAAGAGGTGAAGAAGCAGGCTACAAGGAAAGGTGAGTGCAGCGAAAAATGTGCGTTTGCTAAGGCCAGAATGTTTCCATGTGTTCTATTTCGTAGACTTAATTAGACCAAACCACCCAAACTAAGTCAGCTGCACTGGACTCCTCAAAATGCAATCCAACTTTGTCATGTGATTGCAAGAAGATAGTAAGTGCTGCAATAGCTGCCTTTGTAGAAATTCACATCAAACTTATCATTATTATGCCAAGTCTTTGGTAGAGTCATCCTAATACATGGCAGCACACCGATGTATCATATACTCATGGCAGCTATTGCATTTACGACCTTCTTGATCTCGCATAGACTCGGGTCTTTGTCAGCGGCGGTGAAAACTTCAAGTCAAACAAATCACAAAAAGTAGTAAACTTATGCTAAAAAGACATGCATCCCTTGTTCTATCAATCTTCTTTTAAAATTTGGTGTGGCTTTGTCAGCAGTTTCCAAAAGGACTTGCGAACATTGATGAAAAGAATGGATTTTAAACACTTGTGAAGTTAAAAGAGTCTCCTGTACAAAATAAATTTCGTGCCATAACACAAATTGCAAATGATGAGTATCACACAGTGTTGCTGCAGTATTTAAATATATTTTCTCTTATTTCCGAACCACAAAGCACATTAAAAAGAAGGCCACACGCATCCAAGCCCCATCGAGCACAGATGCAACCACCAAGAAAAAAGCCTGCAGGGGTCACTGGGCCCGTCATAACCGCCATATAGATGAACCTGTGCGTGTAGACACCACAAACTACCGCCAGCACGGAGACCTAAGAGCGAGTATGTTCACGTACGAGGTATGGTTAGGCGTACACCTTGAATCAGCTGAAGGAGTTGTTGGGACGTTATGGCACACTTCAGGAGGAGAACGGCTTCTGGATTGATAACATTAAGTCACACTGTATTGCTGTTGTAAGTAGTGGGAACTGTCATGTCATTTTACCAATCAGGGAATTAGTGAGGTCATTTCATGTTAACATCTCATTAGCTTAAAGGGGGATGGCCCGATTTAAGTATATATGAAGTTTTCATCTTGATAGAATGGCCTGCACCCCAAAAGCCCATCTCTAAAATTTCGCGCCGATATTTCAATCCGTTTTGACGTGGGAGCTAAAATCGTGATTTTGTAAGCCCCATAGACTACTGTGTAAAATTATTATTGGTCGACCAAAATGGAGCACATTTTTGCTCATATCTTCCAAACCAAACATCCTTTAGCCCTAAGATTTCACAGGGTAAATGAGAAAAATAGTAGCTTTCTTCTGATACCAAAATTTTGACCACTTCCGGTAAAATCTGGGGTTCTGGGGACGAGGCTATTAGCGATCGGGCCATGGACCTTTAAAAACAGAATCACAGAAAATAAGAAATAAAAAAAATTAAGTACACAGTCAGATTATTACTGGCTGAAAATTTGAAATTATTCATGGTCAAAGGGTGTATTCCAATTCAAACGTCATCTGAGCTTGAAGCCCATGATATACTTCCAGTCGCAGCAAGCGATTGGTGTGCGCAATACCAGATTCTGACCCAAGATCAAGTTTTACGCATGCTCAAGCGCAGAAATCGCTCGCTGCGACTGCAAGTATATCATGGGCTTAAAGGCTGATTCAGAGATTTGAAATTATAATTTTTTTGTGTAATAATTAAAGGTAGTCAATTAGAACTAAAGATAGTCACTATAAAATGCTCAATTCCAAAGTTTGAGATGAATCGCATTTTTCATTTTCATGCAGTAAACATTTATGTACAGTATTACGTGCCATAGGATACTGTGCATAACAAAAATTCCGGATCCAGAATTTTATAACAAAATTGTGATTTTCTATATGAAGTACTTAGATTTGAGCTTAGCTATTTTACACAGTGATTAGTATATGGACAAGCATTATGTATATGCATAAAACACGATTTGTTTGATAAATGAGGGCACCCTCCTCGGGAAATCTCCGAGTCAGCCTTTAAGGTCAAGTTGCTTTTCCGATTTGGCAGGCTAGAGATTATGCACTGTGGAATTACCAATCTACTTGTTTGAAATCCCTTTTTGGTACAACCAAAATGGCATATAAAATGAAAGCAAAGGGGAACTTGGCAAGAAAATGGTGCTTAAAAGATGAATATATCACCAGAGTTTTATTGTGTGTCCTCTTGAAGGGCTAAGTTCAGTGCCAGATAATGTAGACTCTGTTACAAACAGTAAACGTTGCAGTATTGCCAGGGCAATGGTAAGACTATTTGTGGAAAATAGATTCTCGACCTTACCAAAAAATAAATTTCAAAGTTGGCAAATCTTTAATATTGGTTGATGATTTTGTACGTTGTTTCTTCAGTTTAGCTCAGTGGAGGAGGCCGAGGCTTGTCGTGAGGGTTTACATGGTACCAAGTGGCCCAGCAGCAATCCCAAGAACCTCATGGTGGAATTTGCATCTCAAGATGAGGTAAGTCAGCCCTGTGACCTTTGGATTCAGAAATCAGTTCTCTGTTGTTGTTTTTATTTATTTACCCAACCATATTATTCATAGTGATTATTTTTGGACAGGTTCATTTAGCACAAGCTTGCACAAATACAATAAGCACTAGAGGCAAATTGTGCTCGAAGAGCACGAACCTAGCCGTGGGGATCAAATGATCACTTGATGACTAGGCCAGACATCTGTTTGAATGTCATGTTAAGGGACACTAAATGGCTGTAATGATCACTTGCTGATCACTAATCAAAATTTTGTGTATACCCTATATGCACTGACCATAGACAATGAATGTGCACAACTGTCATATTCAGAGAACCTTATTAGTGGGAAATTTTCATGTGTATTAGCCAAAATGGTCAAAATGACCACAAGATGACCATTATAGCAATTGATTTGTGGCAGATACAGCAAAAAGGAGGGTAAGCGCGACTGACCTGTAATGACCCCTGCGTGACCTTTAACCGCAGTCTGTGAACATCCCATATGGGCCTTGGATCAGCAGTTCTTCTGACCAAGTCTTGTGATTGTAGCAATTGATTTGTGGAAGAAACAGCATAGAGGAGGGTAAGAGCGACTGACCTGTAATGACCCCTGCGTGACCTTTAACCGCAGTCTGTGAACATCTCATATGGACCTTGGATCAGCGGTTCTTCTGACCAAGTCTAGTGATTATAGCAATTGATTTGTGGCAGAAACAGCAAAAAGGAGCATAAGCGCGACTGACCTGTAATGACCCGTGCGTGACCTTTGACCCCAATCTGTAAACACCCTGTATGGCACTTGGGGCAGGGGTTATTCAGACGAAGTCTGGTCAAGATCACGTTTACTGTGTAACACTAGTAGCATTTTGAAATATTAGAGGGGTTAGAGAGACTGCCCCTTTTTGACCCCTACATTACCTTGGATTAAAAATCTGTGAATACACCCCATATGTCCAGTCACCCTGGCAAACATGTGACCGAATTGCAAATGATAGCACATGCAAACTGTGGGAGAAGAGGGTGGTAGAAGAAGAAAAAGGGGGTTAGCGCAACAATAACTGCTGTTGCCCTACTTTAACCCTATGGTTAAAACTGTTTACACCCTATATGAAGCTTGGGTCAGGGTTTCTTATGGCCATTCTCGGTTCAATCCGACCAAGACGTGTTTGGCACTAGTAGCATTTTGAACAAAGTGGAAACCAAGATGAAGAAGAGTAATCGCACAATACACACCTAGCCGTTGCCTCCGCACCCTGCTAGGTAAAAGGTCCTTTGCTTATTTCCACATTCCCTCACATGTCTTGCAATTCAAATTAATGAAACCATGCCCATGTAAAGAGAAGATATCCAGTAGCTTCCCACAAGGCATTGCTTCCATTGGAACTTTTTTGTACAGGAATTCATTTGAATCGTTAGAGATGAAACACTCTTAAAATGCAAGTTTGTGATCATACTGTCATTAGCTATGTTTTTCATCACTACGATTCACATCAGTACCTGTACATAACCCTCCATTGGAAGCAATGCATTGTGTGAAGCTATTGAAATCTTCCTCTTCCCCTTTATAGCTATGATGCATTCCTTCTGGTGATGCAGTACATGAAAGGTTATACTTTTTCGAGGTCTTCGCTTTTCTTAAACAGATAGAGTAATACGTACAGATTTTTTTTTGTAGCACACAATTCAATTAATGATTTGGGATCTTTAAACTTGTTGGGCTTTCTCTATCCTAGTTTTTTAAACTTAAATTAAAAAAAGAAAAATTCTTTCTTTTTAACCCCCAATAACCCTTTCACATCATATAGACCAACCTTAGATATGTAGTTGACATTCCCACAAGAATATACATACTCTTTATAATGAATTTTCAGGTAGTTTAGACCTCAAATGATGACATTTTTCAGAAGCGTTTGCGACCAGCTATTGAGGTCACCGCGAGTGTATGCCTTCTCGTGTACAAGAAATAACGCATTTGCTGTGACCTCAATCAAGTAAACATGGCACAAGCTATCACATTTCCACCTCATGAACGAAAAATGCTGTTATTTTATAAGGTAACATTGCACAGTTGCCATGTTTCAAGTACAAAGTCAAACATTTCCTATATTTTCTTTCCCTGTATTTTGGCTTATTGTCCTTAAATTTAGCATTACATTATTTGAAAACGGATTCACTTTGTAGCCCTTATTTGGTGTAAACTTGCGAGAACTTAGCAAATGCAAGCTTGATGGAGTTAGCTTGGTTTGGGTACTATGGCAGAGCATATCCAAGGTAAACAAATTACCAATGTTACTGAGAAAAGTAGCTAAACAGCATGTTCTACATCACAACCTGTTTTGCTGAAACCTGGCAACAACCACTATCTAGACAAAAGATCAAGGCACCCCCAGTGAGCTATGGAAGAAACTGTTCTCATTGAAATACTGCAAAATCACAGAAATAAATGGGATGTCAGGACACATCAAATCGAATTCTGAGGCAAAAGTAACCAAGATCAGGAGAGGGCAAAGGGGAAGGCAAAAATGGAGAGATGATATAAGTCTCTATTAGAGCTACATGGCAAGGGAAGAAGCTACATCCATACTGATGAAACAAAGCCCGAGGTGAATAAAGGCAAAATCTAAAGGTGCATTTCGTGATCCACACCTGCGTCCCCGCCTTGCCTCAAAAATTGAGTTTTATAATCATCTGAAACATATCCCTTGCGATCTCACATATAACGTAATCTACGTGCAAATTCAGTTGTGTCCGTAAGAATGTGTTTTCTGCCTCCTTACAAACAGAAATTGCAGCACAGTGCCTTATGTGGGGCCGTGGTAACAACAGTTGCTCAACAACACAAAACACGTCAGATCAGAATTAGACCTCAATTTGTGAATAAGCTTTTTCTCTAGGATACCTAGTGAACAGTGAATAAAATAAATGTGCTTGAATCAGTACTGTACTTTTGACCAAATGCATGATTTTGAAATATTCTGTCTTTCTTTTTTTTTCTTCAGATGGAAAGATTTAGCGGACCCACAAATTGTGAAACCAGAACCTAGAAAGAAGAGGCGACCACAAATTGAACGAACCGGCGTCTGAGAGAGAAAAAGAAAGAAAGAACGAATAAGCTACAACAAAGAGAGAAAGACCGGAGTAGACGAGAGAGAGAACGTCCTGCTGAGAGGGAGTGGGACAGAGGCAAGGAGAGGAGTCCATCACGGGAGCGAAGGAGACGAGAACGGGAGAGAGAAAGGAGGGAGAGAGACGAAAAAGGTAAGATGGAAGTATTACAGTGGATTAATTGAAATGCTGCTGATCAAAGATAACTTGTGTAGTATGAACTGCAAGACATGACCAAAGTGAACGAGAACAATTAATTGCAAGTTTATGTTCCACCTAAGGCAAAAAGTTTGTTTGCCGTAACCTGACCGACCCTTGCCGATCCAAAATTTTGTATGTAAATTAGCACCAAAAAAAATCTGCCGACTGACCTATGATTTTCATTTGCAATTCATTTTTTTTACCAACACAAAAATGAAACAAGACATAGACCCACTTGGTGTTAACACACCAATGTGAACTCGCGCACAGGCTTGATGTACAATAAACCCAAATGGAACTGTCTACCTGAAACCCTCGTCAATATCACTACACCTGAAGCATTTAAAGAAGAAACAACCAAGTATCTAAGAAACCAACCCTCCAGCATCTAACTAACGTCTAGCGCTCTCACTAACCTCTGCGTTTGACCTCTACTGTCGAGGAGCTGCAGAGTACATATGTCAAAGTCAAAGTGATGTTTGGTTCGTTTTGATGAGTTGCTATATTGAAAGAGTCTTGGCCGCCATCGTCTGAGCCCATAGACAATGTTGAGGTATAGCGCCACCAACCTTGCCACCAAGCCTTGTTCAAATCAACATGTATTCAGTCATTAATATGTTATTGTTATCAAAAAAGGAGTAACATTGAAATCCTATTCATAATTATTGGTCGAATCGGCGATTGTTATTGTTTATTGTTTATATTTCGAGCAGTATGCCACAAATGTATCTGAAAACATCTCAAATATGTTAATATCTCAGCCTCGTTTGCAACATTGGAAAATCGCAGGTGTCTCTGGAAGTAATCTCTTATAGCTCGCGCCCTTCTAGAGTTCCATATGTACCCCCCTTTAAAATTGTACAGGAAACAAATTCGTTTTTAGTTATGTCCTTACACTAATAGATACCCTAACCCTAAGGCCAAAAATAAAAAAGAATTTGTTACATGTAGAACTTTGAAGGGGGATACATATGGAACTCTTGCCAAAACATCAATACAAGACAAAGCAACTGCAACAAGTAAAATAAAAAATCTTTACTATGTCATTGAAAAAAGCATTAAAAAGTAGCATGTTGTGTTCTTTTAGACTAAAACAGTGTGAAGTAAAGTTTATCTTTAAAAAAATCTGACCGACCGATCCTAATATTTTCCCGCCGTTACAGCAAACAAACATAATTGATGCATGGATACCAAACTGGTTTTCTTGTCTGACTTCTTCTTGTATGACTTCTTGTCAGTCACTCTCCAGGGGTAATCAATTATACTCTTTATCAAAATACCTTTTACAAGACGTACATGCGCGACATCCAGAAGTGGCAGGGTTAGCAGTAGAACGCATGATCACATTTACGCGCATCACGCTTAAAGTATGCTCATCTTGTAAAAGGTACTTCAATAAAGTGTATAGTTTGAAAGAAGTGCAACATAAAATTTAAAAATAAAATGAACCACTATTGTTTGTGTGTAGTGAGCAAATCATTGAATAGCATGGAGCATCTTAGTATATATATATACTTGGGAACAGAAAACCCTTGACGAGCGTGTACTTCCAGGTTCTCTGCGTATTTGCAGGGAAAATCGTACTTGCCTCTGATTGGCAATCAAGGCGATCTCATATCTGCCAACCTTTCCTGTTTTATAGAAATCATCCATTTTGAACTTTCTAAATTGCAAAAAAATAGGGATATCCCTATTTCTGACATTTCAAACAAATCTTGAAATAATTGTCAGAAAAGTACTGAAACATTTTCTGGGCTCCTGAAGCTCTTCCTGCAGCTTCAAAAACACAAAAACCCAATAACTTCAGGAGACTCTACCCCTGTGTACTCTACTAGAGGCTTTAAAGTGGATCACCCAATAGACACCATCCTTAAGGGCTTTCATGATGAGGTGTTCACAGCACATGCATTCTGATTTTGGGGTTCTAAATATTGGCAGGTATGCGATCTTGCTGTGCTAGGTAACTGATTGCGAGTCTTGTGCGTTGATAGTTCCGCCCCTTTTACAACCAGGAAATACGCGCTCTTCAAAGGGATTCTGTCCTCGAGTGTAGTTTTTTTGCTGAGATTTTCAGTGCATTTGAAATGTAATTTCAAGACTCTACGAAAAAGTTCAGTACTGTCAAAATCAAAATACCTTCTGATAATATTCCACTGCGTACATTTTACATTGCTAAAATAACATCATATACTGTAGTTAACTAATAAAATAGCCGTGTTCTTTTTTGTGTCTCCATAGTCAAGGAGGAAGCTGAGGAACCACCAGCCAAGCTTCTAGATGACCTCTTTAAGAAGACCAAAGCCACACCTTGTATATATTGGCTACCACTCACAGATGAACAGGTACGTGTCTTTAAAAGTTTACCAAATATCTGTTATCTTGGTTGTATCTAAAAATAAGAAGTCAGTGAAAAGTGTTAAATAGAGAAATATGGTCATCAGAAACAGCTTAGACTGTAAGCAACTTTGGTTGGTTTTTTCTTTTTGGTCTTACATCAACATGTTGTGTGAGGCCTAGATGTAATATACCACTGTCATCAACTTAGGATCCAACCATGTTCAAAGTTGATGGAATCATGGCCATTGATGAGTGTTAGTGCTGTATGGTGTCAAATTTCATGCATATTCATTATTATAATTAGATCATTTGCATAATTTGGTGCTATTTCTCATTAGCCAGATAAGCAATTGTAAAATAGCTGTGTTCAATCATTTTATAAAGCTTAATCCAGTTCACCTTTCACATTAAAGCAATAATGCAAGATTTCTATTGAAATATAACAAAACTTATTTTCTCTAATTTTGTTCTTAAATTAAAGATTATGCCCAAGAAGGTAACCAATTGTTAACAAAATCTCAACATAAAGGGAAAAAATGGAAGGCTTGTGAGGAGGACAGATAGAGGACAGAGAGAGCAATGATAAGAGCGACGTGTGGTGGACAGAGAGAGCAATGATAAGAGCGATGTGTGGTGTGAAGTTGATGGATAGGATGAGGACTTGATGCAGATGTTGGGTTTGGAAGAAGCGATGGACCGGTTGGCGAAGGCGAATAGTGTACGTTGGTATGGGCATGTGTTGAGGAAGGATGACGAGTATCCCTTAGGAGGGCTTTTGAGTTTGAGGTGGGAGGTTTGAGGTGGAGGGGACGTCCAAAGAAGACATGGAAGAAGCAAGTGGAGGAGGAGATTAGGAGGGTTGGGTTGAGGATGGAGGATGCATTGAATCGGGTGAAGTGGAAGGAAGGAGTAAGGGCGGTTGCTGCGAGTGTGAGGTGAATCCAGCCACCCCCGTTTACGGGGACAAAACCGGATTTAAAACTTAGGTTTTACTACTACTTACTTGTGCCGTATGAAATGTAGTATTATTGCGTTCATTTTGTAACATTCCCAGGCTGTTCAGAAACAGAAGGAATATGAGCAGAACAGGAAGGAAAGGATGGAACGTATCCAGAAGAGGGAGGAGGAATATCAAAAGCAACAGGAGGAGGAAAGGAAGAAGCGAGACCAAGAACTGGCTCAGCGACGTGCAGCTCGTGCCCAGCGCAGTCGCAGCAGGAGTCGCAACCGGAGACGCAGTCGTAGCAGAAGTAGGGGGAGACGGCGATAGATTGTAAGCATGGGTTTTACCAGGGTTTTCAAATCACACCTAGTGGTTGCCTGCAGTAACTGCCATCATTTCTTCAGATTTCCATTGCTATACTTCGTCCGGCCTGAACTAAGGAGTGACGTCATAGCTTTCACGCAGTCTTAAACGTGCGAATGGCAGTACGCCGCTGATGTAATTGCGAGCGTATAAAGTCGGCGCGCGAGATATGCATACACAATAGCTACGCGAAAGATATGACATCTCTCCTTAGTTCAGGCCGGACGAAGTATATCATAGGGTGGCCGCTGAAAACAATTGAGGAAGTGAGGGTCAATGGGTGGGGAACCAGAGTCAAGCGATCCCACCAAAATCCTATTCTAAACACATAAAAACCTTGACTTTTACCCTCATTTTAACCCACAGGGTGCTAGTACTGTAGGAATTTTTATCATTATCATGAAATGTTTTGTGGTCCTCAAACTTCTTGAATACTTTTTATCCCTAAGTACTGACATGTGTGTGTAGTACAGTACAGGCACATTGCAGTGAATTATGGGATTGGTTCAAAACACCCTCTCGGTGGGAAGTAAGGAGAAGTGCTGGTTGCCAAGCAGTAGTCATGTGATCTTACTGGAGTTGGGAGTTGCCATTTAATTTTCTATCCGTGTACACAATCAGTACTTTTGTTCATGTACCTGTGTGCACGTTGGTAGCATTAAAAGAGGACTGCTGAATTTGGCACCTCCATGAAATGCAATTCTATCACCATAAATAGTTTGTAATCAGTCATGATTTGTCTGGCTTTGTATTCAGGCATATCAACTTAACATGTTTTTAAAAGTACCTTCCTAATGTTTTTAATCCAGATTAAGCAGTTAAATATCCCACATGACCAGGAAACGATGCAAACTACGGGTGCCGCCATATTTTACAGTTTTTGTAGATTCCTCTTTAAAGGTGCGTGTTCCGATCGTCTTTGGGACCCCCTGATTTACCCGGAAGTAGTATCAATTTCGATATCAGATGAAAGGCCGTATTTTTCTCATTGTCGTCCTGAAATTTGATCCCCAAATCCATTTCATATTCCACGATATAAACAAAAAAAAACCGCCGTTTTAGTGGTTAACCATCAATATTAGCACAGTATTGAATAGGGCTTTGCAACATGCATTGTTGCGTCTACCATCAAAACCGCAAGTTTGTTTCCCACGGTACTTGATGGGGTGTATGTGCACGTGCCAGGCTCTCATATCAAGTAGAGAACACAATACACATAAATCGGAACAAGCACCTTTAACTGCAGCACCATGTAATTATGCCAAAGGGTGCACGATACTGGATACGATTCCAGGCCATGTATTAGGGGTTCCAGGGGGTTGCAAATTTGATATATATTCAGGGGTGGGAAATTTCCTCTTTTAAGAGGATTTCCCCAGCTTTTTCTTTGATTTTCAGCCTGTTTTTGGCATTTTTACTTTTTTTCCTCTTTTTTTTTCCTCCTTTTCCTCGTTTTTGGTCCATGGCCTCTCTCACCCCTGTATATTGACCCATTCTAGTGCACTCTGAAGCCTATATTACACCCCAGGGTGTGCACACAACCGCCGCATTTCCCCCGGATATGCCCATGATGTGTTTTATAGGGGTGTCAATGCATGATAATGCGTTAGGTCTGTATAGACTTCTGAATTTTCTAGGGTTTCTTCACACAAGTCTTTACTGTTCCTAGATGTGTTTTGGCATAATTAAATTATTTATACCCTTTGCACCTACGCTGTATAAGAGGAGGTATGAGGTATAGTGTTCTTCCCACAATGCATTTCTTCTAGTAAAATTTTTGCACTGGTTTTCACATGAGTTAATAGTGACAAAAACTACCTACAGTCTGATTAATAATTTGTTGGACAGAATCGAACACACGCGAACGTGGACTGTGTGAGCCAGGAGGAACATCGCACCTTGTTTCGCGACGCGTAATTGGTTGAAGAATGCGTCGAACCTCCGCGTAGCTTGTTGCACTTACATGAGGTGTGCGTATCTCCTGTCCAAGTAATTTTGAATCCCACTGTAAATCCCAATCTTGCAAATTTACTTTTTGTCACTGTAAATTCATGTGACAACAGTGCAGAAATTGTATTGGAAGAAATGCATTATGGGAAGAACACTATACCTCGTCTTGTTTTGTATCATGTACTTTGTTCTCTAAATGGAATAAAGCAAATGATGATGTAGAGTTGGTGTGAAGGGAATCCTATAATTATGCCATGTTATAGAGGTGTAGTACATGTGGTGTGTGACAATATAGTCTTTGATGAAACAAAAAAATCCAAATGTCCATCTTAGGGGTCCATGTCTTTATGTGAACAAGTAAAGTAGATTATTTCATTGATAATTGAGAATCTTTTGTTATATTGTGGAAGTCACAGGTCTTATGCATGCAGGCAGGCAGGCAACCATTACTTTGTATTTGAAACCCACTTTCTAACTGTATATTTTGTATATACCATTGCATTTGTAATGTATACTATTTGTGAGGGACAGGGAGGGTTCAGTATGGGAGGTTGTGGCAGGGGAGGTGCAGTGGTAATAATGAATGTTGATTGTAGAATAGATCCAGATGGCCTTCACAATTTGGATTTACTGTACAATGAGTGGCACATAAATACTTGCATAATGACATTATACCTTATGTGCATTTTCTATTAACACAATCATGGGATAGGCGCAAAAGGTGTAGTATAATTATGCCTCAATACAATATATGCTGTTATTTTGTGGTTTTTATTTTTGTGAATTTCATAAAATGACCGGGTAGCATAGAATAACAACACACGTAGATAAGTGTATGTAATACTATTAGTTATCCCCTGTTTGTTCATGCAATACGAAAAATATCAATGGTTTTGGTGCCATACCACACGAGGCCGCAGGCCGAGTGTGGTATGGCACCAAAACCATTGATATTTTTCGTATTGCATAAGAACAAACAGGGGATAACGAATTTATCATTCAGTAGACATGAATTTACTAACAATATTATTAAAACAAACTGAGCCTCATTTTAATTTCATTTATTTAAATTCTTAGGCCTAGCCTAATTTTTTTTTTTTTTTTTTTTGATTTACTGTACAATGAGTGGCACATAAATACTTGCATAATGACATTATACCTTATGTGCATTTTCTATTAACACAATCATGGGATAGGCGCAAAAGGTGTAGTATAATTATGCCTCAATACAATACATGCTGTTATTTTGTGGTTTTTATTTTTGTGAATTTCATAAAAGGACGGGGTAGCATAGAATAACAACACACGTAGATAAGTGTATGTAATACAGTTTTATATTACTCATACATAAATTCTATGCAGCTCATTGGTTTATTACCATTTGATAGATTTACCATCACCCGCTCCGTGTGATAGTTTTTGCTATCACTGCACTGCGCCAAAATACACATGCACCAAGCCTCGGACTCACCGATTTGTTTGTAGGGTGAACCTACCACTGTTTTGATTGTAACAGAAAACTAACTGGTGACAATGAAATGTGCCGTTGACATTATTTTTAAGATATAGAATTTATGTATGAGTGATGTAAAACAAATATTAACTGCCTTAAATTTGTGTGACGGTAGAAATATCATCACTCAGTGAAAGATGTATGTCCCATTCCACTCACCGTACCGGCTCGTGGAATGGAACAGTACATCTTTTACTTCGTGATGATATTTCAACCACCACACTTATAGTCGGTTAATATTTGTATAATATTAAACTCGACTCACATTTTGCAAAATTAACAACTTGTACAAATTCTGAAATTATGCAAATCATGAAAAACTCTGCACACGAAAGTAACAGCATTATACTGTACTGTAAAACACCATTTTGCGAACACCTATTTTCATGATTTTTTTTTGTTTTACAAGAGGGCCATTTCTCTACAGGGATCATAGATGGACAATTGAATAAATCCATGAAAATTTTCTGCTGCAAAAAGTGGATGATGTTGCCTGTGAGAAAATTTATTGTCTCAAAATTAAGTTAACAGTAATCTGGAGTGAATTTAGATAGGCTATATTAGATGAGGATTTGCATGACTGGCTCGACTCTTGCTTGAATCAAGAGCCAGACTCAACGGGTCTTGAATCAATCCCACAGTGCATTACAATGTGCCTATATTGTACTGTACTTAACACATGTCAGTACTTAGGGATAAAAGTGTTAAAGAAGTTTAAGAACCACAAGACATTTGATCATGCAAAAAAATCCCTAAGTCACAGCACCTTGTGGGCTAAAATGAGTGTGAAAGTCATATAGGAATAAAAAGATAGGATTTTAGGATTTTTGTGGGAGCACATGACCTTAATGAGGTGAAATTTCCAAAAACCAGTGCATTGTGGGATGGACTCAGTACACCCTCTGAGCTAGACTCTGCAATCTGTAGGTTTAGCAGCATTACATTAGTGCAGGAAAACTGTGATGTTAAAGAATGTCTTGAGATATGTAATATATTTTTATAAAAGGCCCATCTGGAAACCCCCAAATAGCCAAAATATTGGCAAGTCATCTCGTAACACTAGTCCTGATTACCCAGTTTTTTGCTCTGTAAGTTGATTGAAAAAGGGTTTTATTCTGTAAAAAGTTTTCTTGAAGATTCTCAGTCAAGATTGTGTCATGCGTCAAGCACCATAATGCATCCAAATTTTGTACTTGTTGAATGTAAAGGAAATTTTACCATTTAGTTTGCATCAATATTTTCATAAAGTTTCATCTGCTTTGTTATTGTGATTGTAAAGAAAGATGAAGTGTTTAATTTTCTTAGAGGTTAACTTTGATTGAGTTGAAGGCATATTTAATTCATGACAAATCAAAAGAATATCAATCTTCTTATTATGAACAGGTCTTTCATTTAAAAGTTTTACATTACTGTAGATACATCAGAAATTTGCCATTTTAAAACTGAACATGGCTTCTCAAAGAAGACACAATATATCGGCCAGTAACTGTAACCTCAGAATGCTTTAATTAACCAACATTTTTGATGAATTTAAAAGGTGCTTGTTCTGATTTATGTCTGTTGTGTTGTCACTTGATATGAGAGCGTAGCACATGCATACATTCCTTACCAAATATTGTGGTAAACAAAGTTGCTGTTTTTGATGGTAGATGCAATTAATGCATATTGCAACACCCCATTCTCTACTTTGCTAATAATTAATATTGATAGCTAACCATTAAAATGGCAGTTTTTGGCTCTATTTCGGGAACGAAATAGGTTTCAAACTAAAATTCCAGGACAATGAAAAAAATGTGGCCTTTCATCTGATATCAAAATTAATACTACTTCCACTTAAATCCCAAAGACGATCAGAACACGTGCCTTTAAATGTAATTTTGACTAACTCCAATTATGTTAGAGAGGTGGGAGAGGGAACGTCAGCCTTCAAATGAACCTGGATACCTTTGGTTTGTTCCCTGATATAGTGCCCCCTTTGAGATGGGATTAAGATGACACACAAGCGGTCCGAGGACCGATGTATTTTTTAATGACAGTAACAAATAATTGGCAGGCCTACATTAAAGTAAAGATGTCACCGCAGTTTTATGATTTGGACAGATGCATGTTGCGATCATCAAGTGAACCTAATTTTCAACAAGTACTGTGAGGTGGGTATGTGTGTGCCTATGTACGTGCAAAATATAATTTGGAATATGTCTTTTTAGCTCAATTTCTTTTAATGTAAATTGTCTTTTATTTTGTAATGTACACACAATTTCTGAATGACTATTTGTAGATTAAAGCTAGCTGCCATTGATATGAGCTTGTAATGTGTGAGGGGTGATGATTAATTTCATTGCAACTGTCACAGAATTAAAGACTAACATCCAATCACTGATAATCAAGAGTAAGTGGTCTCGCATTGTTTATGTAGTACCTAGATAGTCTATTTTTGTAGAATGCAGATATCAACGCAACATTGATGGATGTCTTTTCTGTTCTTGGCCCGTATATTAACAGTCACTCATCCTGCAGAAGAAGAGTTTAGCTCAAACTAAGTCACATGCAAAAGCCTGTTATTTTAACAAATGGCACGATAGGGATTGATTATATGAATTGATTTTTTTATATCATATATTTGCTGTTGTTCAAATAATAAATTGTGTCATGTCTTTTTATTAGAAAATGTTTGATGCAAGATCAATCAATTTTTGAAATTCTATTGCACAGGTAGCATACCACACTATATTGCTATACAGGCATTGACACCATAGAATTTGTATCTGAAGTTTGCCTTCGGTTTGTATACAGGCCACAGTGCTATATCTAATAGTCGGGACATTGTTTTTCTAGAACAATTACCATTGCCATGCGTTAATTTTGCGCATGTGGATTTCATTAAAAATAACAAGCTCAAGAGCTGTTATTAAAATTAATATGTACAGTAGCCTTTTTGAAACCGGTTCATAGTAGATAACACACTGGAAAACAGCGGATTACAACAAAAGACGCTAGCACAAGAAGTGTATGAATAGTTGAATCCAGCTTCACACCTGTCAAAAAATACTGGGTAAAACTATTCATGTACTCAATGATGTAATGTTGTGATATTATTTCATTGGTGATATGAATAGGTGCATCATGCATAACACCTGTCAACAGTGACAATACTGGGTAAACCTATTCATGTACTCAATGATGTAATCAATCACTCTGATAATGTTGTGATATAATTTGATTATTACATTGATGATATGAATAGGTGCATACAGCATCACACCTGTCAACAGTGACAATACTGGGTAAACCTATTCATGTACTCAATGATGTAATCAATCACTCTGATAATGTTGTGATATAATTTGATTATTACATTGATGATATGAATAGGTGCATACAGCATCACACTTGTCTACAGTGACAATACTGAGTAAGCCTATTCATGTACTCAATGATGTAATCAATCACTCTGATAATGTTGTGATATAATTTGATTATTACATTGATGATATGAATAGGTGCATACAGCATCACACTTGTCTACAGTGACAATACTGAGTAAGCCTATTCATGTACTCAATGATGTAATCAATCACTCTGATAATGTTGTGATATAATTTGATTATTACATTGATGATATGAATAGGTGCATCATGCATAACACTTGTCAACAGTGACAATACTGAGTAAGCCTATTCATGTACTCAATGATGTAATCAATCACTCTGATAATGTTGTGATATAATTTGATTATTACATTGATGATATGAATAGGTGCATACAGTATCACGCCTGTCAACATTGACAACACTGAGTAAGCCTATTCATGTTCTCAATGATATAATCAATAATCACTCTAATAATGTGATATCATTGATTCATTGGTGATATGAATAGGCGCATCCACATCACGCCTGTCAACAGTGACAATGCTAGGTAACCTCTTCATGTACTGCAATGGTATAATTAATAATCACTCTTATGATGTTGTGGTATCATTTGATTATTGATGATGTGAATATACCTCATCCGGCCTGAACTAAGGAATAATATCATAGCTTTTGCGCAGCTGTTGTGCATGCGTATCGTGCATGCCGACTTTGTACGCTCGCAATTACAGCTGCGGTTTACTGCGATATGCACATTCAAGCCTGCGTAAAAGCTATGACGTCACTCCTTGGTTCAGGTCAGGCAAAGTATAGGTGCATCCAGCAGCATACCGGTCAACAGGTAATAATAATAAAATGGCTAATATGTAGACGATGTCACCGGGATGAAGGAACAATGGCGATTAACGTTTAGTGCATGCATAGCTTTTGATTAGTGTGGTGGTTGTACTTTTTTCCTCAAGAATGTTGAGAGACCGGGTGCTAATTTGTGTTTCTAATTAAGGTGACATCTAGATGCGCTATCATTTAAGATCATAATGTAAACTTGTTTGATGGTTCCTCAGAGCAGGTGAGTTGGTTTGGTAAAGTTGGTTATAGTTAATTTTGTATCCAATATATGATTCTGGCCCCAAAGGGCGCATTTTCAAGATACAGCTGGGCTATTCAAATTGTGAGAGTAAATTTACATGTTGCAGACAGAAACTTCTCACTATGAGCTTGTAAAATCTCAATTCCCTTGGCACAGTTCAGTAGCTTTCATTCACCAATGTATTTAGAAAATACACCCCCTGGTTTTTGGGTATGATACATGATACCCAGATCACACAAGGTCAGTTGATGTCAATGTATGTACAAGTTCAACCCACTGAACTGTGTCCTTGGTGAATGAGCATATTGTAACTCATAGTGTCTGGACTTGTGACACTGTCAATAAACTTTTGGATGGAGTGTTCAAGTTTGTAGGTGTTTGAAAACCTATTTGATATGTGAATGGTGGGAGCACAATAGCCTTCAAAGCTAATCCAGTTATGATGAGTGAAATTCCTCCAAATGTTTGTGATGTCACAATTCCTTCTAGGAGCAGGAATCTTTCCTAATTGAATTAAAATCAGGTGCATGTATTTAGTTTAATTTAAAAGTGTTCTATGGTAAGAATTTCACTTCAAAGTCAAAGAGAATACAAACTAAAAGGTTAACCAGTGAATCTTTCCAAGTCAGCTTTAAGAAAACTTACAATTTTGCAGTGGACATTTTAAATTTTATAACTATGGTGCATATATGATCACTTCATGTTGTCTGGTGCTCTTGTTTTGATGCCTGTAATTTGGAGTTTTAAATAAAAGTCGTCAATGGAAGTGATAAAATTAAAAGAACTTGTGTCTATCAGTTTACTTTTTAAGTTGTCTGATTTGAAATGAAAGACATTAAAGTCACTATCAGTGATTCACTCAGGACAGTGGCTAAGACCCCTACTTAGCCACAGAATTCAGTTTTAAATTAAAAAATGGAATTTTGGGAAATTTTCCTTGTTCTTCAGCACCACATCCTCTAATTTGGCCCAAAATGCAGCTCCCAAGTCATAAATTGTTTTAAAAAATCAGTTCAGAGACCCTGCTTTCGCCAAATATTCAGGTCTCAATCCCCGGGTTCTGCGCTTCTTGCCGCACACCCCTGTTTTGAATTCGCTGTTGCTGTTAGGTTGGCATGTCCTACCCCCCCCCCCCCCACCCCCCCCCCCCCCCCCCCGAAAGTGACTAATCATCAAGTGATGCACACATTGGTCAAGCCTTTTTGGTCAGGGAGGTACATCCAGAACTACCTAAAATAAGCCAGGACACAATCTGATTTATTATAGTCTGAATATTTTTGGTAATTTTAAGAAAACTAGCGTCGCATAAAAAATCCACCATGTAAAAATATTGAATGTTTTATTGCATTCCCAATCGGTCATTTATACACAATTCTTACAGCAGCAATTTTAACGCAAATTTTTTAATTTGAGTTTTGAAAAGCAATGATCCTTCTTAAATTTACCTACAAACATCTCCATCCCCAATTTACACCATAAAGTACAGATTTGGTATCGGAAGAACGTCATATTTTTCTCATCACCCCTGTAAAACTTTATGCCTAGACTAGGCAATGTTTTCTTTTGATGTTTCAGCTGGATCAATTTCAGTTTGTGATCGGATATTTTTGGTTTTGCTTCCGCGTGAGGGAGAAAACGTCATGAAAAATGTGTCCATGATAGAGTCACCAACATTTAATAAAACGTCAATTATTCGAGAGCAAGTTTTGGGCGAGTTACCTCCCACGAAGTCAGGCTGAACTGCAAAGAAGTGGTGGAGGCGAGTTATGGAAACACCATGAAGTCCTGTTGGCGAGTTACAGAAACACCACTTAGTCCTGCAGGCGAGTTATGGAAACATCTGTTCCTGCAAGCTAGTTACAGAAACACCATTTAGTTGTGTGGCGAGTTACAGAAACACCATTTAGTCCTGCTGGCGAGTTACGGAAACATCTATTCCTGCAGGCGAGTTACAGAAACACCATTTAGTCCTGCTGGCGAGTTATGGAAACATCTATTCCTGCAGGCGAGTTACAGAAGCACCATCTATTCCTGTAGGCGAGTTACGGAAACATCTATTCCTGCAGGCGAGTTACAGAAACACCATTTAGTCCTGCTGGCGAGTTACAGAAACACCATTTAGTCCTGCTGAGTTACAGAAATACTGTCAAGTGCCACGGGGGAGTGACAGAAACGAATCAACTCGCCAGTTACCTATTTTTGTAAACTTCAAGGATAGGTCTCATTAATTCGCTGCACAGACTTTAAAATAGATTAACTTGCCATACGGACTTCCTTGAAAAATTTAACTCGCCACGCCTACTTTCATGAAAAATTTAACTCGCCACACGGACTTCCTTGAAAAATTAACTTGCCTCATGAACATAATGGAAATGCACAACTCGCCTCATGCTCGACCGGGAATCGAAACCGGGCCGCATTCGTGAAAGGCGATCGATTTGACCGCTACATGCTTATCTCCCGAGTCTCCAAATTAATTATATACAATTTTTTTAGCTTTACCGATACCGTTCACATGTATAGTTTACTAGACAATTGCCAACAAACTCTGCATAATTATAGACGGGCATAAAGGAACATTTTTTTTAGAATTTTTTTCAAAACGTGTGCAGGGGGATCGGGTTAGTGCAGTGGGTCTTCCCCTCGCTTCGCACCACTGTGGTCTCAGGTTCGACCTTCGGTCGGGCCTGCGATTTCATGTGCGTTTGGTTTCCAGTCCATACTCGGCCTCGCCGGTTACTCCTGGACCAGTTTCCTCCTGCTTCTAAAACTGAGCTTTCTTCTCTAACGTGTATAATAAAGTGAATTGAAATAAGGTATCTTCGTGACAAATTACACGATTGTGTTGACGTGTCGTTAAAAGCTTTCTGGTCTCAGTCAGATGAATTTTTAGGTCAATGAGGTCAATGGGATTTCGGGGTTAAATCAGTCACTTGCCAATATCTGACACAAACAAAACAGTGGGCCAGTATAAACATCTACATAGCACATATGCACATGTATATTACTTTGCTTGCTAAAAAGCAAAGTAACCAAAGTACATAGAGGAGACCCAGGTCAAACATCGTTTACCTCCCACTACAGAAAAGGTTTGACACCTTTAGTAGTTAGTATGGACCCTCTACATCAATGCTAGGTAGGTAGTACTCTCAAATTGTGGTATCACTTTTTCAATAGGGGGCCAATTTAAGTTTACACAGGGGTCAAATTTTTAAAATGCTCCAATCATGTTGAAAAAGGTATGCCATATTGTTCGTCTGGTCATAAGGATTCCAAAAAGTATAGTTTGTTCCATCTATGACCATTGGTTTGGGAGTTATAGGGTAAAAATGGTTTTAAAAAAGTCAATTTCTATTTGTACAGGGGTCAAAATCAGAAGTTGCTCCAATTTTGGTAAAAATGAAAGAAGTTGTTCATCCAGCTTAGTGTGTCAAAATAAGGAATAGTTTGTACCATTGCAATGCACAGTAACCATGATATGCGACAAAATAGGCCATAGGGCAACATAATGCAATTAGTGTTGACCTTTGACCCTTATCTCCGTAAGTAAACATTTAACATAATCAAAACTATACTTTTTAGGAGTCCTCTTTAATACCTCAGGCAATAATTTGCAAGTATTTAAATTGAAATTAGATTAACTTTTAATGTTGACCCCTGTGCAAATTGAGATAGACCTTTTTGCCATTTTTGTCATTTTTTCCTTATAACTCCAAAACCAAGTCGTAGGTGGTACAAACTATACATTTTTGGAATCCTTATGATTAGATGGACAATATGGCATTCATTTCAACATGATTGGGGCATTTTTAAAAAAAATGACCCCTGTGTAAACTTAAATTGGCCCCTACTGAAAAAGTAATACCATAATTTGAGAGTACTACCTACCTAGCATTGATGTAGAGGGTCCATACTTACTACCCAGAGGGTGTATTGAGTCAATCCCACAATGCACCAGTTTGGGGAAATTTTCACCCAAATAGGTCATATGATCCCTCAAAATCCTATTCTTAACACATAAAAACCCAGACTTTTACGCCCATTTTAGCTTACAAAGTGTTAGTACTTAGGGAATTTTTTGCATGATAATGAAATGTCTTGTTGTTCTTTTGGAACACTTTTTATCCCTAAGTACTGACATGTGTTTAGTACAGTACGGTATAGGCACATTGCAATGCATCATGGGATTGATTCAAAACACCCTCTGCTTACTACCAAAGGTGTTAAACCTTTTGTGTAGTGGGGGGGTAAACGAACTCCTTAAATAAGGCCCCTATGCTATTCTGCCCCTCCTCTATCATGATTATTATTATTCAGTGGATGTGGTTTACTAAGTAAACACGCACTATCATTGGTTTTGCCTATCTAATATGAGACGATATAAGGTTGGGATTTTTGCCTTTTTAACCAGTATTATCGAAATAGGAAATATTTTTGGTGAGTAAAAGAACCAAAACTAAATGAGAATGAGAATAAAAGATAGGATTTGTTGTTTTGCCTATCTAATATCGTGTCATTGGATGGGCAGTCCAATATTTTCATCGTATTGGATACCGGCTGCGCGGCATCCGCTACTCAAAATATTGGACTGCCCATCCATTAATAAGTGTATGACACGATATTATTAGATATAACAAATCCAATCTTTTATTCTCTAATTAATTTTTAAGATTGTGTAGCAATTTTTCCCTATACGTTTGCTCTATCAACATGATCAAAGCAAGAGCTGTTGCAAAAATTGCTACACAAATAAAAATCCTCAGCGCGAGCCCTGCGCACAAGTGTCGAACCGGCAACCTCCGTATTACTAGCACGGGGCTCTTACGAATTAATGGGGGGGGGGGGTAGTACCAACATTTTGACCACTTCCGTTAAAATCTGGGGTTCTGAGGACGAGGCTTTTAGCGATCGGACCATGGCAAGCCAGGGGTGGTAGAGAAGCGATAGAGAAGAGGTCAAATAAGTGTCCATCGCTTTCCAAGCGGATAGCATCAGAACGGCACATAAGATATTTATATTTGTTTGAAATTTGAATTACTTATAGTTGTTGTCCAGGTAGACAAGGATGAATATTTACTAATCTTTCCCTGTTCATGATTGCCTGGAATAATTTCTTTACCTTACAGAGAGTAAGTACTGCAATAATTTTCACCTATAATGGTCTGAATTGTCATAGCCACTGATGAAAACAATATTTACTTGAAAAGTGTTGTCTTCTACACTGTTAAAAATGTTCCTAATTTTACCAGACGTTACCTTTTAAATTACGGTAAACCCCAATTATTCAATAATCTTCACGCTTTACTACCAATACCTAACATAAAATTACAATTTGGAAGCAGAAAATGTAAATAAACAGTAGCTAAAAAATAACACTACACATTTTGAAAAAAGTAGTATTTATACGCTGACCGTTATTATATTTTCCGTAATATTACGTTCTTTTGTAACTTACTTGTTTTTAATGTAAGAATACAAACTATGAAATTTATTTTACTTATAAAATGTGTTGAATAACGTCGTAAGTAACGTCATTAAAAATGCAAAATCTTATTTTCCCTATCATTTTTAAAAATAGTTTTGAAAAACTCTTTTCCTTTTTTTGTATTATGTTAAGTTTAATTTGAAAAAAGTAGTACACACATATATATATTTAATTTTAGCATCTGCTATCAGTAAAGTCATGTAGTGTAGGTTTAGGACTTGTAATCTTAAGGCCCCGGGTTCGAATCTGTAAGGTACATGTATTAAGTTTATTCATATGATGGTTAAGTAATTGGTGATATTAGAATGTGTACATTACCATATAAAACAAAGTGTATAAACTGGTTTAAATTTTTATTTCTTCACGTTTTCCCTTTGTTTATTGCCTTTTTTTCTCAAAATTGTTT
Organism: Ophioderma brevispina; assembly: GCA_023653785.1. NCBI lineage: Eukaryota > Metazoa > Echinodermata > Ophiuroidea > Amphilepidida > Ophiodermatidae > Ophioderma > Ophioderma brevispina. The sequence continues at coordinate 39,293 of JAMKCH010012085.1, read as the reverse complement.
GCCTGAAATATAACTTTTTTACAACCACGTGGTAACGTAAATACAACGTTTGTATGATGCCATAGCTACAACGTGAAAATTTGGTCAGAAGATTGTAATAACGTTTTTAATTCTTAATATTGTTTAAACAAGTCAAAAACCAACAATAACGTTGAAGCTGAGATTTTACGCCGTTATTTTACGTTCCCTGCAATGGTTTCGTATTTTTACGGCTCCAATTACGTTCTGCATGTAGTGAGCCCCAGCTGCCAGTCGAATGCCTGGTTTTTTTTACAGGTTTATTTTTAACAGTGTACTGTCTTTCGTCCTCGCTTTCGTCGGCGTGTTATGCAAAATACGCGTTGTTTAAAAGTTTAAACAAGTTGTTTAACAGGTGATCTGAACAACAGCTGTTCTGCAGTTCACCCGTTAAAAAACTTGTTTAAACTTTTAAACAACTTTTTCTCTGTGGATAATCGGTTGCACAGGCTTGACCTTAAAGGTGCCAGCTTGTTCCGATTTTATCTATTGTGTTCTCTACTAGATATGAGAGCCTGGCACTTGTACATACGCCCCATCAAGTACCGTGGGAAACAAACTTGCGGTTTTGATGGTAGAAGCAATAATGCACATTGCAAAGCCCTACTCAGTGCTGTGTTAATATTGATGGTTAACCATTAATTCGTCGGTTTTATGTTTATATCTTGGGAATGAAATGGATTTGAGGGCTCAAACTTCAGGACGACAATGAAAACAAATACGACATCTGATATCAATGTCGATACTACTTCCGGGTAAATCAGGGGGGACCCAAAGACGATCGAAACATGCACCTTTAAGAGAATGACAACAATACCAATGCCCTTTATATAGCGCAACCATACAAGTCTCTTGTAAAGAGTTGCAATTGTCCAGTGGCGGATTTAAGGAAAAAGGGCCCTGTCAGCAGCTTAAGGTGGGGCCCCTTTAGCGTCAAGAAGCATCGCAATATCGCACTTTAGTGCGACTAAGGTGTGTCCGAGGGGGCCCTGAGAGCAATATTTGAGGGGGGCCCTGTCAGCAGCTGCTGACACTGCTGACTCTTAATAATTGCATTACTTGTTGGTATGAAGACACTCTTCCAATCCTGTCTGGCATATTATAGCTCCTGCAATCCTTAGGAGGAACTGTCAAACGATCAAGCTCGTCAAGAAGTGTGATGAACCTGGTAGCCTGCCCGGGAGCCTGCCTAATCCCCCACAACTGACCAACACCCTTTGAGGATCAGAGAATTCCACGGAATCACTTCACTACCCAATCTATGACACTGCAGTCGCAGCATGCCCGTCGACCATCCTGGATCAATGACAGATGGTCTGAGCAATGGCCATCCTCTACCTTGAACCTAAAGCAGTTTGTGGACAGACCATCTTGCAAGCCCAAAAGCTGTGACCTTGATAGGAAAGCATGGGTCAACCTCAACAGACTCAGAACTGGTACTGACCGTACAAAGCACTTCCTTCATGAGATCAGTGCTGAACTTTCACCAAACTGCGATTGTGAAGAGCCACTGCACAAACCATAAGCCACATCATATGACTGTGAGGTCTAGACAAGTCCCCAATAGGAATCTCAAGCATGATCAACCTGGATGATGAAACTGTCAGCTGGTTAAAGATAGATCGTCCACTGTGATTTTGGACTTACACAAAGTTTTTCTTGAAACATTATTTAAACTTGTTTAGCTGTTATTATAACGCACTTTTTGAGGAATTTCTGGTAAAATCAATGGCAAAGATAGTCACATTTTTCCCTGAAAGAGGAAAATATCCTATATATTGCTATAAGTCATTTTACCAACCAAAAATGTATCTATTATTATTAGTCCAATAATTGTATGATTTGACCCCACACAAATTGCAACAGAAACAATTTTGGTGTTAATATACTCTGAAATAGTCCAAAAATAATAGGCCTATATTAAAAGTCTACCAAAATCAACCTAGTGGAACATGTAGAAATAAGGGGGCAACGTTTGTACAGGGGGTAAAAAATTAGAATTGTTCGAATTGATTTAAATGATGCACCAATTTATTGGGCTACTCCTAAGGTTTAAAAAAGATATAGTTTGCCCTATCTACGCATTATAGTTTTAGTACAATAGGCTTATAACAGTTCAAGGTCATCCTGGTGTAAAATTCATAGAATGGTCCGATTTTGATCGGACTGGTTGTAAACTGTTAAATTTGTCCCACTAGATAAGTAAATGTAAATAGCTAGATTCTTTGTTTGAACTTTCTATATAAGAATTACAGAGCTATGACTAGTGACCTCCCATAGACCCTGTAGCCCCCAGTCACATTTTGTGTTCCAATTATGCAACGAATATTATAGATGGTGCAACCAGTATATTTTCGGGTTCTGTACCATTAGACGAACAATTTGACACCATTTTTTATAACGAACAGATATATCTGAAAATTTACCCCCATTGTGACCTTGAACCTATTTTGACTCATAACTATTGAACTACAACCTACAGATATGGCAAACTATACCTTTTTTTAATCGTGGAAATGTAACGAACACGTTGGCATACTTTTCGACGCGTTTTGATACTTTCATATTTTGACCCCTGTATAAACCTTACCCCCTTGAAAATATATGTTCCACTCCTTTGATTTTAGTAGACTTTTGATATGTTGTTTTTAAAGGTATTCTCAATACAATTCTGTTGGAATTGATTCTGTTGCAATTAGTGTTGGGTTAAGGCAGCATTCATTCTATTTTGACTTTTCAGATTTCAGATTCAGCAACCAAAATAGCCATAGCATCCACTCGTTTTTTTAAAAAAAACCTAGCAATATAGCATAATTCTCACAAATTTGAAAATTGAGGCGCGCTTCAAAAAATGAGGTATTATTGCTTTAACCAAAATTTAAAGGGCATTTTGTGATCCATGTTATTGTCAACCCTGCCTTGTATGAGCAAAATTAAGAGTTAGGTCAAAGGTTCAGATAGTATACTATCTGAACCTGTGGCCTAAGTATAGTAGGTCTATGTGTGCCCAATCTTGCGTGGAGACGCGGTCTATTCTAGAAGATATTCGCAATTTTGTATTTTAACGCATTTTCTGTCTGTAAACGGACAGAAATTACAGGGTGCCAGCGTGATATCAATATTAGCTAAATATTCGAGTCGCTCAAACATCGAAACGCACCATCAGAATTAAATGAAAATCATCAGAAAATGCACCTTTAAAGGCACTATAGTGATTTACCAAATCAGAAAAATCTAAGAAATCATCAAAAATCGGATTTTTTTGCATGTCGGTAACAAGTATAGCTACTCTAACCTTCTCTGCAAGTAATAAGACTGAAAGCAACCTAATAATATTTTAGTCATTACTGTCCTTGCCGATACTACATGCATCAACAACACGTATTGGATGGAGATTCATATCTTTTATATTCGAACACTGTTGTTTTCTTCCTTTTGTCATTTTAAAATCTACAGACGAGTTCTACAGACTTATCCTTCACTTTTAGATTTATACTCTGGCAAATTCCAAATATTTTGATTCCTTTTTGGGTGGATGGATCACTGATAGTGCCTTTAAACGTCAAAATTCATTGTGGAAATTTGTAACTCGATCGAACCTATTTCCGGGACCTATTTCATATTTTCATTGGTCAAAGTCAAGTGAAACACGTGCGTCTGTAACTTCACAATGGGCAGTTTTGTACAATACTTACGGTCGAAGGATATGTTTTAAATGCTACTGACTTCCTCAGGAAATTAAACAACAATTTCGTGTCTTGTTTTTATCGAAGACTTTATAACTGGTACGTCTCGAAATGGAATGCCAAGATGTTGAGGGCTATTTTAGTAGTGCCAAAAAAGACAATGTTCCCGCTTGAAAACGCGGATTTTATATCATCGATGCCCAATTGAATTATTTCGACGCCGTTGCGTGTGTCCAGTCATCTTGATCTACGCATGCTGCAAAGACATGGTGTGAAAAGTATCCAACGTACCGGGTGATGTGATAGCGACCCTACTGCTGAATTTGGCTTTGGTTTAATGCTAGCATTAGCCAGATATACCCAAAGTTTATGCATGGAACCAAGTTCGAAGTTGCGCTGCAATTCAGAGGGTGTACACCAGGCGCGGATCCAGTGAGGGGGCGGAGGGGGGCGCCGCTCCCCCCGGTAATTCTGGCTCCTGCAATTCCTTGCAAAATCAGCCATTTTGAGCTATTTTGGACTCAGTTACAGGCCTTTCCACCCCCCCGTATTTTTGGACATTTTTCAAATCCTGTGTCCGCCCCTGTACGACGAGGGGTAAATGCATGGGTACTGTTAAAATATATATATCTAATATTATTATATATATATATATATATCTATATAGTCGTCTCTATAACTATATTCCTCTCTATCCTCTATCTATCTCTCTCTCTATATTATATATATAAACAATCCAAAGTAATCAGCCTCTGTAAAGGCCAACCGTTACTCTGAGTATTTTCACGTAATAACCCTCACTTCACGATCATGGGTAACCGATCTTCAGACGGATTCTGAAGATGCGGTCACCATGATCGTAAGTGAGGGTTACCGTGAAACTCGAGAGTAACGGTTGCCTCTCCAGAGGTCTAACTTTGTAATTTGTTTATATATATATATATATAGATCTATATCTATATATCATATATATATATATATATATATCTAATATATATATATAATATCATATATTGTTTATTATATATATATATATATAAAATGGAGTGTTTCCCCGTAGCCGTATACCGCTACCTAACCCCGGGGTTCCGTAGCCGTATACGGCTCATATAACCCAAACGGGGGTTGTGGTTAGGAGCCGTATACGTACGACGTGTCCACAGTGGGATCGGGTTGATAATACCGACACAGTCATTCGTGCGAACGATCCATGCCAACTTCATGGACGACGTGAGTGCAACAAGAGATTTGGTCACATATCATGTGTCTCTAACAACGAAAGTACTGATTTGTGCCCTGAGTAAAGCTTTTCAAAAAAAAAATATCCCCATCTAGAAGATAAGCTGAGAAATGTTTCTTCTTTGGTACCAAAACATTGTGCAATTTCTAATTTCGTATAGGAGCAAATACGAAAATTCAGCCTATGTTTTAACATTGAAATATAAGCAATTTAGAATAGGATCGCCACGGAGTTTGGACTTCCTATCTGTGCACCAAGATTCTCCTGGAGCAAGTGCGAATTATTCTAGTATCAATGCATAGTCCATAAGTATGTTTAATTGTGCTTTTTATCCCATCTCTCTTCATTTACTTTTGAGATATAATTTTTTTAAGTGGAAACCATAAATATGATAAGAGATTGTCAGTTTGAGAATTACCACATTTTCGATCATACTTTTTGACGGAATCTCCGATTGTCGTCAAACACAAAGCAAAGAAAGGTCTTTCTTCTTCCTCAGTTTTCAATGTGTAGTTTATATTTTAACCCTCTGAGGGGTAATTCCACCTTAATGTATAATCGTCTATAAGAACAAACGACATTAATAAAACCCGAGACGAATAATAACTAAATATATATTCGTCTCAGATAAAAATAAATAAATAAGTAGATTAAGGAATAAAGAGGAAACACAATATAAGAAATTAAAAAGTGACAAATAAAAAAAATATTGTTGTTTAATATTGACAAATATATAATAAAGAAATAAAAAAAATAAAAAATTGTTTTTTAAATTTGTGATGTTAAACTTAATTTTCACAAGTAAAGAATTTATTTTCTTTTCAGGGATTTTCCCCAATGTAAATTACTCCAAAATACGTCTTCAAACATTTTTTCACGTAATTTTTTGAACACAAAAATGAAGTTTTTTACAAAATCCTTTATAAAAATACAAACATTTTTTAAAACGGTTTCTTTGCGACCACTTGCGCCAGACCCCGAGACAGATCGATTATATAGCGAAAACTGAGTACGCTATACCCAAAAGTAATTTTTGCCTATTAAGGAATTCTTTTATGAAGGCCTAAATGTTTAACTTTTCCCGATATTTTTTAGGCCTATGAAAAGAAATAGGAATACTGATCATCATGACCTCCCCACAAAACGCCGAACCTCACCGCCACTTTACCCACGATGGCAGCTTTGGAAAATAATTTTTGTCGCGACTCTCAAATTTGGAAAAGAGTCACAAAACTACAGAACATAAAAAACGGGATTTGTTTATTGGCTCAAATGTTTTTAAATGAAACGGACTGGGATATACAGTTTTGACTTGACGAAACAACACCTACACATAACTTGTGTTAAATCCACTCCAACCGTTTATCTAACCCCCCTAAAAAACACAAAAACTATTCTGTAGTGTCTTTTGTTTCGAGCTAAGACTTAATTTCTTCTTTGAAATCTGCCATTTGGCATTTTTATACGCAGGAATAATCCGACATTTACCGAGATGTTTTCCCAAATTCCAAACTGCTTCAAAATATATGTAATATTTCATTAACAATATTTTTTTAAAAATACTTCTGATGAGTCGGCTAGCCTGCACGTATCAAGCTGCCCATCGATTCCTCTATTGACACTGATTAGATTGCAATTATAACGGACTAGCGTACAACACCTTACGTCGTGGTTGAAGCGATACATGTACTTCACAGCAATACTTTGTTATTCTACAAAACAGTCAAATTCTTTGAAAACCGAAGAGTACCAAAATTTTTTCAACAATTTCATTTGAATCGTGTCCGTTTTGTCTTATAAAACATGCAGCATTGTTTATTTCGGTAAAGGAAAAACTGCATATTTTGAAGTGAATTGCTCACGACGCAAAACAACCGCGTGCAGCACCGGCTGTGCGCCCTCTTGAACATTGTTAATTAGCATTAATATTATGCTAGCAGATATAATTCAAATTGAAATAGTACGGAAGATTCTGATCCTCACATTCTTATTATGGGGGACTTTAATGGGAGTTGGTGATAAGATTTTGGTGGGGAACCCGTTATGAATAGCAATGGCGACTTCTTTGAATTTTGCCCCGATGACGCTCGTCTAAGTATTAAATAATTGGTCCGCTAACTGCAAAGGGAAAATTACATGGTTTAGGCAGCCACACTCCTCATGTATTGATTATTTCCTATCGTCTGACAAGCTGTAAAATTGTATCAAGACAAGATTGTCGACGAGGAGCGCAAGTTAAATATTGGTAGCGATCACAGTGTTCTTATTACGAGGCTTGAATTCAATCCTGGTAGAAAGAGCAAAGTGTATGCAAAACCATCCTATAAGACCTGGAATATTTCAAAGATCAAGACTGGTCATTGTATCATTCTTCGTGATTCTCGTACGGTACGGACGTGTTTTCGCTCTGCGCCCGAGTTCAGCGGCCATATGACGCCTTATCACATTTTAGACGGGTATAGTAATACGGACTCGCGGGATTTAGAATCAGATTTTTCCTTCAGCTTACGGCGGGACTTTATTATTTATATTTTGCTTGTGTGAGTTATATTTATCACATTGGGACTGGAATTCAATTGATTGATTACCGAATATGGAGAACACTTTTAATGTGACTGTCATATGAAGAAGAGACTGGTGTGATTGTTGTGTCCAAGGAGACCTAATGCTATGCTGTGAATGTAAATAGACGCTGTCCTGCAGTTTAAACCATCCTATCAACAAGGTTTGGTACAAAGACCAACTGTCCTTCTAAGGACCTCATGCTGCAGCATCGTCCGAAGTTAAAAACGTATCATTGGGATGACAGCGATAAATGCTGTGAAATCGAATCACGCCAGCCATATCAAGAACATGAACTATGAACAACTCACAAAAAACTTGATCCAAATGCTGCAAGGATGACTATCCAGAGCGCGCTGGCCTCCATTTTGCCTATGGATCAGGACCCAACGGCTTAATCGCTTAACGCAAGTGTGGCTATTGTCAGTGAACTGAAGGAACTTGTGCGTAAACGTGAACTCTCTTTCCCCCCATCTCTACATCTTTGCTGACCCCATTGACCCCCCCTTTGAGACATACTACACCTGTATCCCCCTCCTTAGTTGTGCCCGCACCTAGCCCTGCACCCCGCGGGGCTTCCTTCACAAATTATTGAGGCGCATGCAGAAATCGTGCATTGATAATCCAGAATAACCACAATCGGAAGGTGGCAAAAACGATTGATTGTATTTGTGCCAACACTCTTTCACCGTGCCTGTGTCGGAATCCGAGCGACAGCTACAAAACCATTTCCTGGATTTGTCTACATTACCTGCATAAACATTCCCAAGCTTATGCATGATCTTCTGAAACTGTATCAGACTACCAAGAGAAAATAGAGACTTGAAAACACTGTAGCAAGACCAAGCTTAATCTCTCAATGCTGCAACCACCGTATCCGACTGTCCGGGCTCAAACTCATGTCTAATCCTCCCTGCCCAGAACCACGGCCCCTCCGCCGTCCCAGATCCCCGAACCCGTGCAGCCTGAGCCATCATCTCAACACGCCAAGTGATGGACCGTAAAACCGCGGGTCACATCAACCTACCACGACCACGGCTACGCTAGCAAGTGTCACTCATCGGGATAGTATGCGCGGAGAGACATTCATGAACGCGGGCTACAAGACACTAAAATAGAGTGTGTTAGCGGTGCAAAGTGTCGACAATACATCAAAAGCTAAAAGGAAACAAGATTGAAAGACTTTGGAACTGTTATTTTACATGTAGCAACCAACGCTGTGTGTCTCAACCAAGCAGAAGAAATCGGAAGAGACATACAAACGAGATGATTGAAAGACATACAGAGGAGGGCTCCAAACACGGGCGATTGTTGTTTTCATCCTGTCTGCCCGCGTGGTTGAATGACGAATTGTCATCACCAAACAGAAGTGGACAATATGAATGCGCGTATACACCAATAGCATGAAAAAGGGTGTATATTGTCGATAATGACAGTAACTTAGACGTCAAGACAAATCAGCAGATGTGTCTCTCCTTAACAGTCGCGGACTCCACCTAAATAAGAAGGGCGCAATGCGTTTGTTACAAATTCAACGACGCGCACATCATCAAGCCTAAGAGCCGAACGAATCATGACGATGGAAGTTTTCCCCCAGATCCCCTCCCATATGATGATCATTGGCAACCCGCTCGTCCCGCGCGGACTCAACCGTACATAAAATAGTCCGCCGTGCCATGATCAGGTTAGACATGACCGCTTCGCATCGCAAGCATAATAGGCACGGGGGTTGCTCTTGTGGTGTAACAAATCATGGTCGCCAGAACTGCTTCCATGTAGACATATCACTTGTAAACATTTGCCCATCGCGTAGGACATAAGGCTAATAATAAGTTCTACCAGCCGGATGCTGAGTACACATTCACCGAGGGACTGAGAAGCGTGGCCAAGTGCGTGGCCGGCACCATGAGTAGGCCTACAAGTTGTTGGCCTTCTAACCTGGAACGTGCCGAGACATGAACATTTACTCTGTTTTAATTGTATGAACTGTAAATGTTTCAAATATTATGTTGATGATTGTTTCTGTTGTTAATAATACAGGTCATGTCTACAAATGCCATATGTACATATCCTATCCTGTCTCAAATGCTAATAGTAATATTAACATTCGCAAGTCTACTTGTAATAAAGGTTGTAGGAGAAAGAAGAAAATTCGTCGTGGTACCAGCACCAATAACAAAACCCTTGTAAATTTGCTTTGAACCTGTAAATCGTATTAAGACAAGGTCTACGAAGTTGCAAAGCTACTTAATGACCAAAACTATATGTTTTTGGGTGTCTGCTGAGACCTTTTTTGAAAACGAAGATTATGTCAACATTAAACGCTATAATGGGTTGTAAAAATAGAGCAGTAGGGTGGTGGTGGTGTTGGCTTTCTCGTTTTCTGATAGTGTCATTATTAACTGATGATAATCTTGTAATTCCCAATCCGACGATCTGAGAGTGTTTGGACAACATCAAACTTGGCAATGATAATATTAACTGGCGGTTGCGTATTTTCCGGTTCAAGGTACCGATCCGGACTTGTTAGTGAATTATACAACCAATTGCTAGCAGATATAATTCAAATTGAAAATAGAGGGAAGATTCTGATCCTCACTTCTTATTATGGGGTACTTTAAATGGGAGAATTGTGATAGATTTTTGGTGGGGACCCTGTTAGAAATAGCAATTGCGAACTTCTTTTGAATTTTGCCGATGACGCTCGTCTATTATAAATAATTGTACCCGCAAATGCAAGGGTAAACTTACATGTTTCGGCATCCACCTCCTCATGTAAATTTGATTATTGTCCTATCGTCCTGACAAAACTGAAATTGTTCAAAGACATGATTGCCAAATCGACGATAGCGCAAGTTTCTATTGGGGTAGCGATCACATGTCTTATTACTAGGCTTGATCAATCTGTTATAAAATGCAAAGTGTATGCAAAACCATCCTATAGACATGGACTATTTACAAAAGATCAGACGTGTCAAGTTTATCAAAAACCCTTTCAGAGCGTTTCAGTAATTGGAACCCTGATGCCTTTACTGAAGCTAATTCTCTCTGGAACAATTGAAATAAGTAAACTCCTGTCGGGCTTCCGATGCTATTGGTTTCACAAAGACACTTCTAAGAATCAAAAACATTGGTGGTGCAGTAATATTGATGAACGAATAAAGGACAGGAAACGGGCTTGTAGGGAACATCGTAAGTGGTCTAATCAGGAGATCTCAAACAATGAGAGGGGCGGACGCTTATGGGCGGATTATAAATTAAGAAGCATCGTGTAACGACCCTTATTCATCAAAGATTTCTCAAAATGAGGTTTGAAAGAAGTGTGAAGATTGCAAATGCAGGCGGCCCCTCTTGTCGGGATTTTTGGAAGGAGCTTAGAGGTTCTAAAAAGAAGGATTATCCTTTCTCATAAACTTCCTAATTCAGACAACACTGTTACTGATATAACTAAATGAAACAAACAATTGATGCAATATTGGCATAACGGGGAAGATGACAATTGCATTGAATTGGAGAGACTCACATACCGTTAAAATTCATGCGGCTAAATGAGAAGGGGTACCTATGTGACTTGGATTTAGGTAATCCACGGTAACAGTTACATGATGTTATATTTCTATATTGTTGTTAAATCGCGATCGCTGATGAAAAATAATAAGTCGCGAGGAACCTTACATGATTACGACGAGCTTAACTCAAAAATGGTGGTATGGTTTGCCACAGACTTCAATTCATAAACTTTTCAATAGGCTTCTGACTTTCGAAGAAACGCCAGCGGCGTGGAACCAGTGTAGTCGTTCTTCCGATCTATAAAAAAGGGTAACAAAAACGATTTAATTTAAATAATTATCGGGGCATCACTCTGACTTCAATGTGTTTCAAAAATTTTTTAAAGGTTTTTCTTTTTTTAATTAATATTAATGAGCATTTGCATCATTAAAAACAACATTCTTTCAGAAATGGGGGGTTTAGAAGATCACGATGCGAGGTCATATTTTTCACTTGAAAAGCATTGCTTCCATTAGGTTAGCTGATAAGAAAACCCAGTTATGGCCTTCCTGGATTTCAGAAAGTCTTTCGACACTGTTTGTGAGGGAGTGTCTTTTATCTGTCGCATGGAATGTTGGGATTAGGGGGAGAATTGGAATATTTTTGGATGTCTTTATCAAAATGTCCAATGTAATGTCAACTTTTGTGATAATTGTTACTGATTATTTTGATATCGATGAAGGAGTCAAGCAGGGTTTGTTTTGTCTCCAATTTTATTTTGTCTTTTATATCAAATAATTTTCTAAAATGCTGATCAGCATGTATGTGGGTGTTCGTATTCTGGATGTTAATATTAAGTGCCTCTTTTTGGGCGATGACGTGTGTTCCTTATGGCCGAAAGCGCAATGATTTACAGCGTATGTGCCTCGATATCGCTACAGAATTCTCGCAAAAATGGAGACTAAACTTCAACCACGACAAATCTAATGTCCTTATTACCGGGAAAAGGGTTAACAATACGGAAAAGTGGTGGAAGCTGGCAATAAACACATTTACTGAAGTGGACCCGTATAAATATCTTGGCGTTCAGATCAAACGAAATTTATCTGATCACTCTCCCAATTATCAGAGGTAATTAAAAAGGGCCACCGTCTGATTGGTTACAAATCAGTCAGTAATTGAGGGTCAAGGGATGACTTTAATAAGTCTACTACCGGCGAATTTGTGGAATCTTATGGCACTCCCGTCTATCATTACGCATGTGCGCGTCTCATCTTACAGTGATATGATTACGGCACTTGATAAACTCAACTTCAATGGCCCATATTCAAAAGCCCGCGCAATACGCCAGCTGCGGCCTTCTGGGGACCTTGGATTGAATTATTTTAAAAGTATGCATGACAATACGAAGATAAATTATCTTTCCCGCTTACTTACCATGGACTTCTGTAGAAGGCCCAAGCTTTTATTTAACGCTATGTTTATTTTTTAAAACGATTCAATTAAGCTGAAGTGGCTTCAATCAATCAATCAAATTCTTACAGACAAAGGTATGGGGTTTACATGTTTCAGCAGACAGCAAACGAATGACCGATGGGTGGGTACTTTCAAACAGTTCCACAATCACAGACCGCATAATACTTTGTATGATGGTGGCTTGTAAGAAATCCTCTCTGAGTGATTACAGTTTTTCAAAAAATCCCCACTTAAGAAAGATCCTTCCTTACTAGTCAGATTTCCTTGGCGCAGCTTTAAAATTAAGGCGCGCTCCAATGTACTTCCTCTTCATAGAAATTAAGTCTTGTGGGACACTTAATTCTATCGGTCATCTGACCACTTTGGAACGATGGTGTGGTAGGAATCTTCATTTATGTTAAGAAGTGGGCCAAAGCCCTCGAAGGTGATCGTGTGGAATTACAATCTTGGCATCCTAAGCAAAACCTGTTTTTGATGCCATTTGCCCTTCGTTTGGGACTTTTTCAACGCCTTGTGATCCCTACACGCAATTCTCAAAATTACATTGGGTAGTAACGTGTCAGACTTTTTCCCTTTATTCCTAGGGGATCACCTTATCCTCCTTGATGATATATTGATAAATTTTGTAATGTCGATTTGAAACCGCATGGTCAACTAGTCACACGTTCCATGATTTAAACTGTTATGTTATCCTCTGCACTCATTTTATTAAATATAGCCAAAGATTCATTTTAATCATGCCCAATTGCGATGTTGCTTTCTGTCCCCCTCAGCGCCAATCCGCACCGACGATTTTGAGTGCAAATCAGAGTTTGCACTCCTAAACCTTACCTTTCTAGTCAGGTAGATGACGCCCTGACGCGTTTGTATTTGCTCATCATGGGTGTGATTTTCTTGACGCACAGGCCATTGTACTCCTTCTGTATATATTTTTTGTATAAATTTTCTTGTATGTCAATTTCTATTGTATGTTGGATGCACCACCGGTTAGGTGAGTGCCGCTGTTTTGAAAGTGTTATCCAATAAAATAAATAAATAAATAAATAAATACGATGTCCTTAAGGATGGTGCGTACGGCTACCGAAACACTCCCGGGCTATTTTACCGTATACGGCTACCGAACCCTGGGGTTAGGTAGCCGTATACGGCTACCGAAACACTTCGATATATAAATTATAAATTATTCTGTCCCTTTTTATTCCATGATCGATTGTATATATATATATATATATATGAGAGGGAGATATAATATATTAAAACATTCAGTAAATGGAAAGTTTACCAAACTAAAATACAATACAACTTGTAGTAGGGTATAGTTTCCATTTACTGACTGTTTTAATGTATATAAATATACGAATCAAAGCTCAACCTTTTAACCCTATTCTACTCACCCCTTGAAATTTCGTGCCATATGACACGATGATCACAAAACAGGATCTGTAGATTTGTTAAGATGAAATCTGTAACTTTTGTAATTTTGAATGGTTTGAAGTTTTTTTTTCAAAATATTTCTGATGCACTACCACGTTGATTTGTATTGAAAAATATGGTTTAAAGAGATACAGATATCCAAATTCCATTAATTTTTATCCTAATTTTGGTCCAAATTTGGGTAATAGGCCTAAAATAACCATACAATTTAAACAAAATATTATATCCACCCCATTTCTCTTTTACTATGCAGAAAATGATACCATAATTGTTATATAACCATATAAATAAAGGAAACGCTGAGCAGAGGTTTCATATAGCTTCGCTTCTATAGGGTTATACAAAATGAGACAATGTGCTCAAAAATGGCCAAAACGGGGCGAGTGAATTTTTTACAGTGTGCAATGCATAGGCGGACTGACCATAGACCTGTTGTGGAATTTTCCACATGGGCCGCTTGGAATTGTGCCACTTTGGGCCAGTCGAGTAAAAAGAGGAGGAAAAGAAAAGCAGAACGAAAAAAAAAAGATGAATGCGAAAAAAAAGATGTTGGTAAAAATAAATGATTGCCTATGAAGCAATTTCAACTGTTTTTCAGGAGGGCCGTGGTAAAAGTAAATTAAGTGTTGTGCCGGCAGCAACTCCTTGGAGCCAACGAAGCTGAAACATTTGATATAAGTCGAAGCCTTTACGATTTTGCTGGACTTTCATCGATATCTAAGAAAGTTACAAGCGTTGGGCCGGTGGCAGCCCCGTTTAAGGCCAAGAAAATTGATTGCGGGGTAGAGAGTTGGAACTGTACCTTCTCTATCTAACAAGTTTATTTTTAAAGATCTTTTGAATTCCCTATTTCAATACTTTTTATTCGGGGGGAATTGTGAGGCCTTTGTTTGGGCACAGCGAATTGTCATAGGTCACTGGTGACGCTGATAAATTTAGCATTCTAAACAATGTGTTATGAGGAATAAAGTTCACTTTATGACTACCACCACAGAGGACTGAATTCATACCAGTGACCCAGTGAATTTAAATGGCACCATCCGGTCGCAGCCCCTATTAGGACAAATAAACTGTGCACACTGTACCCAGTAAGGGTAGGGCTGAGACTCCAGCTATATATTGTGTTGAAAACCACTTGAATTGAACTACTATCTGAAGTACGAATCTTTGTGCCAGAAAGATAGTCTAAACAAGGAGGTTGCCATCTATAATCACAAACTAATCAGGGCCGTCGAGAGTTGGCAGATGAAAATCGGGGCACCTGCTTTTAGAAAAAATGCGCACGAAGCACGAAAAAGCCTCTTAAAGCCAATTTGGATGAAATCATTTAATTTAGAACTATGGACCATTTTGATACACATTTTTGCTTCTAACATCCAAACGTCTGGAGCGATTTTACTCAAAATTGAGAATAAAAATAATGGAGTGGTTGCCTTGTGCAATATTAATAAGCTCAACTAAAAAGGTGAACCTCTATCAGAACCCAATGTCCGAATTCAATAAAATTGAACACAAGTGTTATTCCATGCAATCTGATGTTCCTAAATGTTCATATTAATGAGCTCATTTGCATATTTGTTCTAATTGCATCTTGCACTTATTGTCCTTTTTCCCTATACACCGTCCACACACTGCTCTCAATTGGCCCATGACCTCTTGCGTGAGCCATACAGTTAACAGATAGGGCATGCGCTATTTTACTTCGCTACGGGAAAAGTATTCGACCAAATTTGTTCGTACCAGCATATATTATAAGTTAAAACATTTGTGAAATTCAATCCAAAAGGAGCTATAAAAGTGTGCAACCAGGGCATATTTTTGAGAAGTAATAAAGCCAGACTACTCCTAAGTTTGCCATGTTATTACTATGGCAAAATTCACTTGTGGGCAGACGCAGAGAGCGGGTTGTTCAAGGCACTGTATATCGAAAACCATTCATCGCAGCGTGTTCGTACCAGCTACACACACAGATACAGTTATATTCTAATTGGTGTCCAAATTTGATTGACAGGTGTCACTTAGAAAAAACCCTTCCTATAGGCCCAACACAGCTCAAAAAGTACAGTGTGCATGTACTCAGTGAGTGGGTAATCAGTCATCCATAGCACATTATTGATCATTGATTGAGTGATGGCCTATGTTGTGGAAAGCAATTTGCATAAGGTCAAAATTGTGAATAGATTGATGTCATAATGATCTGGTTGAGTGATCAAAAGGTCGTGGCCTTTTTGCTGTGGATTTACTATGGGCTAATAACTACAAAGGTCAACTTCTGCCAGCCAGAACCCAATGGCCGAATTTGATGAGACTTGGCATTGGTGTGGTAGTGGATCCAAGTATTACCCATGCAATCTCGCGTTGCTAAATATGCAAGCATATCAATGCTTAATTAGCATATTTATTCTGATTGGCCAATAACCAAAAAGGTGAACCTCTACTTCCGAAATTGTATGAGCTAATTTCCATATTTATTTTCTATGGCTAATAACTACAAAGGTTAACTTCTGCCAGAATCCAATGTCTGAATTTGATGAGACTTGGTATGTGGGTAGTATTGGACCCAGGTATTACCCATTCAATCTTGCATTGCTAAAAGTAGATATTAATGAGCTAATATGCATATTTGTTCTGATTGGCTGATAACATAAATTGCTGATGTAACACAATGTCGGACTCTTGATGAAACTTGGTATTCGGGTAGTGGTCGAGGCGGCCCATGGGTTATATCCATGAATATTGAGTGCGCGAAAGCGGAGAACTGCGAATTTCTAATTGTTTTGTTGGTTATAAAAACATGTTGTATTTTTGTGTTCTTTTTGGGGGGTTTGTATTACATATAGGAACTATGGTGTTCATAATATGCTCATGGGCCGGTCAAGTCCATTTTTCCACGGCCGGATTGACTAACCAGTCCGCCTCTGGTGCAATGTAAAAGAACATTATGTGCAGCAGAAATGTTACATGTTATTTTGCTTCGGAATCGGAGAAAGATCATAGTATTTGCATACCAGAAGTTGAGAACATGTACTACCAAACGTTGGGGATATTGCCTTTAAACATGGGGGCTTGAAAACTGAATTTTTACGAATGTAAGGTCTTCGGAACCGATTTTTTACCAATATTATGGACTTGGGAACTGCATTTTGAGCCAAATTACAGGTTGTGGAGCTGAGAACTGGCAAATTTTGACGTCGTCATTGGTTTAACACGTAAAGCGAAATCTTGGCGAAGAATTCAGATATTTTTATATGTTTAAAGCAATATTTCTTATTCTAAAACCGCTGGAGCTGGAGGTGAGAATCATCTGCACTGTAAGGGTTATTTCTGATTTTCTTTTGGTATGAATAATGGACGAGGACGAGGTCGTATGTGGGGCAAGGGAACACCCATGACCTACCCATAATCCCCGGAGGGGCCACTTTTCCAAGGTGGATTTCATGCTCGTGTATAAAAACGCGTAATTAGGGTCGGTTTTTTTTAGATCAAGATGTACGCGCGTACATTGTTTAGGGTATCAAAATCATCAAAAATTCTAAATTAGGGTACGTTTTCACGTCGAAAATACGTGTTTTGGATGTGATATTTTTAATACTAGTAAAAATAAAAAACGCGGGAAAATACTGTGGGTTTTGTTCCCGATTTTCTCCTGATTTCACATTGTAGAGTGATTCTTAACCGTTTTCAGCCTTATTTTCTCTATGTCGGCGTTGTCTCCTCACATAACCTTTATAATTAGGAGTTTCATTTAGGAGTTTCTTCGCGTGTTTTCAACACTATAATGACTGATCGTTACACGTATTTGTGTGTGTAGAATTAGGGTCCACGTCCGTCTCTAATTTATGTCAATCAAATAAGGTCATGAATATTATTTAAGCCCGAGCCGGGTTTTAGATCAATGAAATGGCTGAATACAGAAATAATTGTCAATTACGACATCCGACAAGACACATTATTTACAAAGAATAGAGGCAAAACTTTAAAAAGACTTGAAATTTAAATGCAATGGATTTAAATTCATTTGGCCCTAGATAATGGGCAAATTGATGCTTTTACACATAAGAGTGAAATAAAATACACGGAAACTTCAATGAAATCGTATATTTCCTTTGTCAGGACCAGATACAGTACGAGACTGTAACCTGCTCTATGTATGGTTGAAGGCACATTTTATAAACGTACTCTGTTTAGGGTATCAAAATGTAATGACTGAATGTCAGAAAACGGTCCCATGCAAATTACTTACTTGTTTTTTTACGTCTCTTAGTGATGGAAAATGACTAGTTTACATAAATATAAAGTTTTTAGATCCATACTGTGCTAATAGTTTCAAAATGGCCGCCATAAAAATATCCTTGGTGCAACAACTCCCACTTCCCCCCTTACCCTTCGACTTTCACGGCATACCCTAACCCCGGTGAGTGCTACCCTCACATTTTGCCTTTTTGCTAATGACAGAAAAGATAGAGAGAAAATGATTACCTGATATTTTTACGAAAGCTTTTGGCTTTTTTAGCGTCCCGGAGCGAAGATCACTGGGGTTGGTGATTTCTCACTCATCACCCCCCCCCCCCATTGGTAGAACGGAGGGTTAACGTTTATAATCGGATATTCTTTTAGTATATTGTAGAATGATAATATAATAGAAGACAGAGTTCTTAGAACGCGGCAATCTCAGAAGATCTCAGTGGCGCACAAAGAACAACAAAAACAGAAGACTTCAACAAAAAAAACACTATGATCTTTTTGGGAATGCCGGGTGGAAAAATTGAGTCTTTAACTGGCTCTTGAACTGATTAAGGGAGATAGTTACGAAGTGTGGTAGGAAGGGAGTTCCAGGCTGATGGGGCAGCAAAACGAATGGATCGCTCAATCGCTCCCCAGCATATTTGAGAGCAACAACGAGGATTTTTGAGGAGTTTTTGCGATGATGAACGGAGTGATCGGGACGGTTGCTAAGTGCACAGGACAGAGAAAGATAAGATGGCAGGATCCCTTCAAAATAGCGAAAATAAAACACAACAGTTTCAATTAGTATAGTGATAATTGATGGGAAGCCAGTGAAGCTCCTGGAGAATGGGTGTTATATTATCATTTGCGCTGGTTCTATTATGAGACGCGCAGCGGAATCTGAATTCTTTGTAGACTAACAGTTTATCTGAGGTGATACCAGCCAAGGTTGAATTGCAAAAGTCAAGACGAATGTAATAATGGAATTGACAATGCAAGAGATTTGCGTTGTCGGACAAGTATTGACAAATAGTGCCAATGCGTCTCAACGCTATGAATAAAGACCGGCAGACCTCGCTATGTGGTCGCCATGGATAATGTTTTGTCGAATCTACCCAAGATAGTTAACTGAGCTCTGAAAAGAGATGGTCAAATCAAAAATCTGATGGTACACCTGTCAACTTTTTCAGCCTAGAGCAGTACCACATTAAAACCTCGTTTTTTCATTGTTAAGCATAGTTGTTGCTATCCAATCCAATCAATGATGGCGGCTAATACAGTCCTGAACAGATTCTTTAGTACAATCAAATTTCTCAAGGTAGGCAACATTGAGAGAGTCGATAATCGTCGGCATATTTATGACATTGACAATTATACTGTTTACTAAAAACATGATAGGCCTGCGAATACAGAAAAACGAACTGGCCCAGTACAGAGCCCTGAGGGACACCATACAAAAGTAGATACGGGTCGGACAACACCGTTTAACTATAACAGATTGGAAAACGATCGCGAAACATAAGATTAAAACCATGTTACCCCAATTCTACACTGTGTAGGAAATTGACATTTTTGCTGACATGTGAACCTTATAACGTGCCTTCTTACGTATTCTAATTCTAGGCATTTTGGTACTCAAGCGGATAAAATAGCTCAATCAGATAAGCCCTCGACTCCAATGTTATTAAGTGCTCATCATGCCGTTAATGCGTGCGTTCGAGCCCTGTGAGATTCGGCTATCTTGTCATTTCCCTGGACAAGAAATTACCGCCTGGTTGTCCCGATTTCCCTGGCGATATTTAGGACGCTAGTCCCGGCTGCTATGGTTATCTTCGATGTGTGCTGATAAGGGAGCGCTGAGCTCCCGAGCTGCTGCATTCCCTGAAATGTGCTAAAAATTATGGTATGGGTTGGGCCACAGTGATCAGCGGCCCATTTGGTGTAAAAGCGCTTAGAGGCAAATAGCATAAGGCGCTATATAAATCCACTTTATTATTATTATTATTTGGTTACAATGAATCAGATGACGATGCTATCCGATGGCACAAAAATCAAGTGGGCTGTGTTGTACTAGAAATGTTGGTACTTCTCTCCGTGATTTTCTCTATTGTAAAATCCCAATGCACGAAAGTGTCCATTTTAATTCTTCATCAAATATAATACATGAAGCGTCATTTCGGGAGAAGGTTATGTTGTGGTGGATTTTTTTGCACATTAAATGTTGCAGTGTACATTTTACCATTTTGTAAGAGGTTAAAGAGCCTAACTTTTTCCAGAAAAATGTAACCTTCAGTTGTCGGGGGGGGGGGGGGCTTATTAATTTGACCTGTTATTTTCTGTCCGTAGACGACAGAAATTACAGCATATCAATATTCTACTATCGTTCTTCAACCGCAACCATCCGAATCAAATGAAATTTGACAAATGCACCGTTAAAGGCACTATATCAGTGATTTAATTTACCAAGCACATAAAAAATCCTAAACAAAAACTTGAATTTTTGCATATGTCTGTAAACAACAAGTATAAGCTACTCTAACCTTTCGTGCAAGTGATAATACTGAAAGCAACCTAATAAACGTGTGAGTAAAAACCACTTCAGAATAAAAAACAAGTGCTGTCCCGCCCGTGGGATTCGTTTCACTTACTGTGTTTGTGGGTTTGTTGGTTGGCGAAACCAACCGTGATCCAACCTCCTTCGTAGCTGTTGGCGCTTACAAGAGGTGTGCGTATCTCCTGTCGTAAGTAATTTTTAATCCCAATATAGTGTAACATGAGTGACAAAAATACCTTCCAAGTTACAAACCGATTCCAATCAGCCTGAAGAGTACTGGTTTAAACTGGCCCCTGATCACTGCTGATCAAGCGATGCCCAAAATCACTGATTGTTTGTATGGTGTCTATTTTTAACTCTTGCAACAATGCTCAAATATTATATAGTACAGCATGTGTCAGAAGTTACCTTAGCGAATCACACAGTCATACCCCCGGGGGAGGGGGCACCTGTATTAAAGGTGGATATGATGCTTGCACAGAAAACGCCATAAAAGCCTAAAAGGGTCTCTTTTTTTTCCAACAGGCTATGTACGCGCGTACTTTATTAGGGTTCAAAAAAACGCCAATAGGAAAAAGGGTATCGTTTTTTTTTTTTCGTAACCTTGAAAGGTGATGTAGCGAGACAAATCATCAGAATATTGTTACTTTGGAATTAAAGCAACATGAGCCAAGCCAGATAATGGGGGTATTTAATCAATCAACACAGCATTGCTTACTTGTTAGGGTAGTAAAAACTTACAAATACGTGTTTATGGTAGCAAAACAGGCACAAATGCTTGTTTAGGATATGTTTTTTATGTTTTTTTTAGTCCGGTTGGAAATTTACTTGTTTTTATGGTGCTTGCGGAAGTCCATGTCACGGGCATCATATCCCCTTTAATACAACTGCCCCCCCGGGGGGTCCTGACACGTTTTCATTGCGCTCTCTGTTACAGTAACACAACGATCACTGTGCTGCGTCTGTGGTGCTTACGTAACGGTCGCATAACAACGGTATTTGGTGTAAATCCGCCCAACTTTTGTGGCTCAATCATTCTCCGAATCGCCCGTTTTCGCAATTTTAATTTTGTTTTTAACGAAAAAGGGCCAAGTTCGGGCTAGATTACCCTGGTCTGCACTGAACGACACAGGCGAAATCCAATATGGCCTTCAATTAGTTTAATCTTGCTCGTTTACGTCACGGATCCGTTCACTTCGACGCCTGTACCATATCAAGATTGGGCTTTTTAATGACCTATTTGGTCAAAAGTATCCTATATAGATACACAAAAATAAAAGTGGAGGTGGGGGGGGGCGATTCTGTCTTATGGGTTCCACGATCATATTAGGGGAAGAAAATTCTTTTCCATCAGATGGTCGTGGACCCTTAAAGGAGAACCTGTATCAAGAATAACTTACACAATATACGCTATAAGAACAATTATTGAACACATATGGAGTGCTTTCATGGAGAAACGGAATTATACTAACCATAAAACGAAAAAAGCATTTTGTCTGACCATGCGATATTTGAAATTCGCGCTACTGTATATGGGATATGTATTTGTGTTATGCGATACGGACGGCACAGTAGCGTCATACATCTTCACACATGATGCTTTCATAATGTGTATTTCCTATGGCATGTATGACCTAAACGTGCCGGTCGTATTGCATAACACGTAAATACACTAGCGCGATTTTTAAATAGCACATGGTCAGACTAGATGGTTTTAATTCATTGTTAGGGTTATATAATTCCGTTTTCCTATGAAACCACTCGATATGTGGTCAATAATTATTTTATAGTGTATATTGTTTAATATTATTCGTTGTACGGGTTCTCCTTTAAGACAGGATCGCCAAAAATATTTACCAGTCCAGACCGAACCCGTTCATTGGGATTCGTTTGCAACGAATCCAAAAATATTCAAACTGATATGTTTTTGTCAAGAAAATCGATACCAACTGAATTTGCATGTGTGAATTGTCTTTGCTATATATAGGAGTCATGGTATACGTCGGTGTCAGTCTCTCCGCATTGTATGGCTAAAGTGGCCAAACATAAATTTTAGGTCTCTCCGCAAAATTGACAATCTGAACCCAAAGTCCGAAAGACACCAAATAAAAATCTTCTGATAGTCTGTTTATCCCTGTAAACAACCAAAGCAAACATTCAAGCAAAATTAACGTTTAACCTTTCAAGAAAAAAATATTTCCTGAATGTAGGGTTTTATTGACTCACACTGTAGAGACAGATTCGGGTATTTTAGTCATTACTGCCCCAGTCTGTCCGTACGGACTTATTACATCAACAACACGTATTGGATGGAGATTCGTATCTTTATTTGAACACGGTTGTTTTCTTCCTTTTGCCATTTTTAATTTGAAAATAGACGAATTCTACAGACTTTACTCCTACAAATTCCGAATATTTTGACTCTTTTGGGTAGGTCACTGATAGTGTACAGTCAGAATGCACTGTGGGAAATTGGACTCGATCGAACCTTTACAGAGCTGTAGGTAAAAGTCCAAAGACCTGCATGGAGTATGGGATTTTCCAATACGTCCAAGTTAAACTACGGACACTTGCGTCTGTAACTGCACAATGGAGCCAGTTTGTACAATACTTACGTCGAAGGATATGTTGTTATATGCGAATGACTGTCTCAAGGAAATTAAACAACAATTTCGTGTCTTGTTTATCGAAGACTTAATAACTGATACCTCGCGAAATGGGTGCCACGATGTTGAGGCTATTTTAGTGCCAAAAAAGACGATGTTCTTGATTTTAAAAGACGAGGATTTTATATCATCGATGCCCAATTTGAAAATTATTTCGGCGGCGTCTGTAGGTTTCAGTCATCTTGATCTACGCATGCTGCAGAAACATGGTGTGAAAGTATCCAACGTACCGGGTGATGTGTTAACGGACCCTACTGCTGAATTTGGCTTTGGCCTGATGTTAGCATTAGCCAGGAATATACACATAGGTAATGAATGCATAATATATATTCTAATGGCAGTAATTCACAGAGGTTATTAGCAACTCAAATTTCTCTCATTTAAATAGTAATTCAGAGTTGCTATCGTAGGGCCTATCAAATTTCGTATTTCGATCACCTCGTGATATGGACGGCATTACGCTCTGAACGCTATGGTGTAAAAACTCGAACCTACCCATCACATGCCGTGGTTACACAATGGTTAGCGCACCCGAGATCTAAATGGGAGGTTGTGGGTTCGAACGCCGTCCATAGCAAACGTCTGAAAATTGCACGTTATTTTTTTACATGTAAAAGAAAATTATGTGCAGCAGAAACGTCACATGTTATTTGAGATCGTTATATGTTACGTGAGATCATTATAGTATTTGCATATCAGAAGTTGAGAACATGTGATACTCCCAAACTTTGGTGATATTACCTTCAAGCATGCAAAGGGTCTACTTGCAGCTAAAATAACTCCATGCTTGCACCAGCCCACATGTTTTGTAAACACACTGTACACTTAGGGCATCAAAATTTTGTGTCCAACGCCGTTAAGTGGAGGAAGTTGTGATTTATCAGCGGGTTTATCTGTTTATGGAAGTTATATATTTTGATATTTTTTTTTGCAAAAGGAATCAAGGATTACCATTTTATCAAACAAGAAAATTTATCTTACTACCAAGTTATTTTAATTTATACTTTTTTTAATTTTACAAGGCGTTATGGCGAAAATTATTTTAATTCTAGCAATCGACACAGGCAACACGTGCATTAGAATGAATGATTTTATTTTTAATAAAATAAAAACAACTCTTTAATCACGTCGTGTATGGGTCATAGTTATTTTAATATTAAACTTAAAAGCTTCCACTTGCTAGTACTTTGTAGCTCCTACTGTCACACGTGTTTTAGAATGAATACTTTATGTTTTCAATCAAATAATATTAAAAACAACTCTTTAATAATATTGTATTTATAATAATTAAGCTTCCACAAGCTCAAACTGTCACTGAAAATAAATACAAATTTTGGCTTACTACTTTAAAATAACGAAAACCATAGGAAGGGTATATATTGGCAAATGGTGTCAAATGATATTTTTAAAAATCGTAAAAACAAACGAATTCCGAGGATACAAAGTCGATCGTGATGATGGAGTTTCTATTACCACTTATTTGAAATAAACTTGCTATTCCCATGGACTTTATTTGATTTTTGTCCATCAAACAGATCATTACGTATGTTTCGCCTTTGGAGTCACAGAACATCAGTTGATTTCTGTTGTTCAGGGAAAATTTTTAATGAATAAAAACACAGAATTTTGACGTTAAATTTTACAGGCCTTTCTACTACAGTACTCGTGGTCAACTTGTATTTAAAACACTTCTGACTTTTGATTTAATTTCAAATTGTCCTATTAATGCAAAATCGGTGTTTTCTCATGTTTTATATGTGCCTTGAAAAGGTAGTCATTGATTATTCAAACCATAAAACCGCATGCATTTGAATGCCTTCGCCCTCGAAATGTAATCAAGATGCTCTCTTAAATTCTATTGCACTTTCTACACATTTTGTTCTCATAACGGTAGTTGTATCATTGCAAAATACAACAACCTTTAAATATTGTCTAAAACCGACCAAAATATTAAAACCTGGCGCGATTCGAAACTTACAAATGTAGGCTCCTTCTGCCAAAATTAACGGCAACATATTTTTATTTGACGAAATAACCTGCATTGTAAAAGTTATAGTACAAGTTACAGTAAAATACTGTAAAAAGGCTCAGAAAATGACAGTATTTGGCTGTAATTTGGAAATACAGCAAAATACTTTAAGTTTTATGTCCGATTTTCCAGGTCTATTAGGACTAAATTTAAAGGTGGAGCTCGTATTTGAATTTTAAAGAATATCAACATTATTATACACTACTGTGGATTTTCAATTATGCGATTTAAAAGCACTAAAATTTACAGGGAAAAATACTGTAAAATTTACATGAAAATCCCGGATCAATTCTGCCAACAAAATCACATAAAAGTACAGCTTTAACAGGTATCTATTCAAATTCACTGTATATTTTTACAGTTTAATGTAATATATTTTACAACGAACTGTGAATTTTACAGTATATGCACTGTAAAAATTTGGTTGACATTTGTGGATATAGTGTGGTTTGGTATGTAAATGAAACAGTTCCCGTAGGATTTTTGTAGACAGGCAGCCCAGGTTTTGATCAAACGAACGAGATACCAATATCTGAATACGGGAAAATTCAGAGAAAAATATAACTTTTGCAAATATGAATGTCTGCCGGAGACCCACTGCTGCGTGTGGCCCCAGGAGAGGGGTAAAGTTACTACAAAAAAGTTTCAAAATCCCCTAAAATCTTCCTTGGGGATTTTTTCCTGAGTGTTTGAAAGGGGAAAAGTTTATACAAGCGTCAGAATTTGAAAATATTCCGATTGTGCAAAATATAACAATATTTATAATATCCTAAGGTAAATTTATAATTTGCCTTATCTACCTCCTTTAGTGTTAATACAGTATGCTTACGATGTCAAGGTCATCCTGGAGTCAAAGTTTCAGAATGTTTTAATTTTCATAAAACTGATTCAAAGTTTGTATAGATCTTCCTATGAACAATGAAAAAAAAATGTCATCAATGTACCCATATAGCGTGGGTTGGTATGTCAATGAAACAGTTCCCGTAGGATTTTGGTGCTAAAGTTGATTTTCTTGCTGTTTTTCATTCAATAGGGACCAGACAGTCAGAAAATGACGGGGTGCAAATTTTCGGACTGCTGCCCCCTTCCTCAAGGGGGGGGGGGGATGTTACTACAGGGAAAAATTTAAAATCGAGTTAAATTGTGTTGTAATGTACATTAACAAGTTCGTCTCCTTATAAGGATTAGAAAAAGTATATATTTGCTTAGGTTCCGACCTTTAGTTAAAGCGCTATAGCCCCATAATAGTTCAAGGTCATCCTGGGGTAAAATTTACCCAATGCTCAGATTTTGTTGAAACTGGTGATAAGTTGTTTGTATTGTCTCACAGGATCCAAAAATGTATTTTCTAAATCTGACAACCGGAAGTCAAATTCAAGTTTATTTACAACGAACTGTGAATTTTACAGTATATGCACAATAATCCCTGATGTATTTTGTATGGTGTGCTAAATTTAACTCTTGCAACATGCTCAAATATTATAGTACAGCATGTGTCAGAAGTTACCTATAGCGATCACACAGTCATGACCCCGGGGGGAGGGGCACCTGTATTCAAAGGTGGATATGATGCGTGAACAAGAAAACGCATAAAAAGCCTAAAAAGGGTCTCTTTTTTCCAACAGGCGATGTACGCGCGTACATTGATTAGGGTGTCAAAAACAGCACAATATGGCAAAAAGGGTATGTTTTTTTTCGTAACCCTGAAATTGTGATTTACGCGAGATCAAATCATCAGAAATTGTTTTTGGAAGTACAGAAACATGAGGCAAAGCCAGATAATGGGGGTATATTATCAACACAATGCATTGGTTACATGTTTAGGGTATAAAACTGACAAAAATACTTGTTTTGGTAGAAAAACAGACAAAAATGCTTGTTTATTATATGTTTTTTTTAGTCGGTGGAAATACTTGTTTAGGGTGCCTTTCGGAAGTCCAATGTCACGCATCATATCCACCTTTTAATACAAACTGCCCCCCGGGGGGTCATGACACGGTTTCATGGCGCTCTTTCTGTTACAGTACACGATCACTGTGCTGCCAGTCCTTTTTTCTTACGTCGCAATAACAGACGGTATTTGGGTGTAAATCCGCCAACTTTTGCGCTCAATTCCATTCTCCGAATCCCGTGTTCGCAATTTTAATTTTGTTTTTTACGAAAAATACGGCCACTTTCGGCTATGAAATCTACGCTGGTCTGACTGAACGACACAGGCTAAATCCAATAGGGCCGTTCGATTAGTTGAATCTTGCTCGTTTACGTCACGGATCATTCATCTCGACGCCTGTAACCAGATCAAGATTGGGCTTTTTATGACGCTTATTTGCCCGTCACAAGTATTTCCATATAGATATACACAAACTAAAAAAGTGTAGCGATCCTGCCTTATGGGTCCACGATCATATCATAGGGAAGACAAATACTTTTCCATCAGATGGTCGTGGACCCTAAAGGATAACCGTTATAAGAATAACTTACACAATATACGCTAAGAACATTATTGAACACATATGGAGTGCTTTCATGGAGAAACGGAATTATACAACCATAAAACGAAAAGCATTTGGTCTGACCAGGCGATATTTGAAATTCGCGCTACTGTATTTGGGATTGTATTTGTGTTCTGCGATACGGACGGCACAGTAGCGTCTACATCTTCACACATGATCTTCATAATGTGTCTTCCTATGGCATGTCTGACCTAACGTGCCGGTCGATTGCATAACACGTAAATACACTATCGCGATTTTTAAATAGCACATGGTCAGACTAGATTGGGTGGTTTTAATCATTGTTAGGTGTTTATATAATTTCGTTTTCCTATGAAACCACCGTATTTGTGGTCAATAATTAATTTTTAGTGTATATTGTTTAATATTTATCGTTGTACGGGTTCTCCGTTAAGACAGGATCGCCAAAAATATTTACCCATTCAGACCGAACCCGTTCATTGGGATTCGTTTGCAACGAATCCAAAAATATTCAAACTGATATGTTTTTGTCAGAAAATCGATACCAAATATGGAATTTGCATGTGTGACTTGTCTTTGCTATATGGAGTCATGGTATTACGTCGGTGTTAGTCTCTCCGCATTGTAAGGCTAAAGTGGCCAAACATAAATTTTAGGTCTCCTCCGCAAAAATTGACATCTGAACCCAAAGTCCGAAAGACAACCAATAAAAAATCTTATGATAGGTTGTTTATCCCTGTAACACAACCCAAGCAAAACATTCAAGACAAAATTAACGTTTACCTTTAAGAAAAATAATTTCTGAATGTTAGGGTTTTATTGATCACACTGTAGAGGACCAATCGGGTCTTTAGTCATGACTGCACCAGTCGTCCGTAAGGACTTATTACATCCAAAACACGTATTGATGGAGATTCGTAGCTTATCTTGAACACGGTTGTTTTTTCTTTTGCCATTTTTAATTTGAAAAATAGACGACTTATACAGACTTTACTCCTACAAATTCCGAATATTTTGACTCTTTGGTAGGATCACTGATAGGTAATCAGTGAATGCATGTGGGAAATTGAGACTCGAGAACCCTTTAAGAGCTGTAGGTAAAAGTCCAAAGACCTGCATGGAGTATGGGGATTTTCCAATACGTCCAAGTTAAACTACGGACACTTGCGTCTGTAACTGCCAATGGAGCAAGTTCTGTACAATCCTAAGTCGAAGGATATGTTGTATATGCGATGGACTTTCACGGGACAATAAACAACTTCGTGTCTTGTTTATCGAAGACTTAATAACTGATACCTCGCGAAATGGGTGACCGATGTGAGGCTCATTTAGTGCCAAAAAAGACGATGTTCTGATTTTAAAAGGACGAGGATTATATATCGATTGCCCATTTGAAAATTATTTCGGCGGCGTCTGTAGGTTTCAGTCATCGTGATCTTACGCATGCGCAGCAAACATGGTGTGAAAGTATCCAACGTACCGGGTGATGGTTAACGGACCCTACCTGCTGAATTTGGTTTGGCTGATGTTAGCCATTAGCCAGGGATATACACAAGGTAATGAATGCATAATATATATTTCTATGGCAGTAATTCACAGCGGTTATTAGCAACTCAAAATTTCTCTCATTTAAATAGTAAATTCCAGAGTTTGCTCTATCGTAGGGCCTATCACTCAAATTTCGTATTTCGCTCACCTCGTATATGGACCGGCTTACCGCTCTGAACGTATGGTGTAAAAACTCGACAAACCTACCCACACATGCCGTGTAAACAATGTTCAGCGCACCCGCAGATTCTAAATCGGGAGGTTGTGGGTTCGAACGCCGTCCATAGCAAACGTCTGAAATGCAACGTTATTTTTTTACATGTAAAAGAAAATTATGTGCAGCCACGGAAACGTCACATGTTATTTGAGATCGTTATATGTTACGTGAGATCTTTCATTTTTTCCCCCCTTTATAGTATTGCTATCCAGAAGTTGAGAACATGTGATACTCCCAAACTTTGTGATATTACCTTCAAGCATGACAAAGGGTCTACTTGCAGCTAAAATACACTCCCTGCTTTGCACCGCACAGTTTTGTAAACCACACTGTACCCTTAGGGCATAAAAAATTTTGTTCCAAACGCCGTAAGGGGAGGAAGTGTGATTTATCAGCGGGTTTATCTGTTTATGGAAGTTATATATTTTGATATTTTTTTTTGCAAAAGGAATCAAGGAATTCCATTTTATCAAAAAGAAATTTATCTTACTACAAGTTATTTTAATTTATACTTTTTTTAATTTTACAAGGCGTTATGGCGAAAATCCTTTTAATTTAGCAATCGCACAGGCAACACGTGCATTAGAATGAATGATTGTATTTTTAATAAATAAAAACAACTCTTTAATCACGTCGTGTATGGGTCATAGTTATTTTAATATTAAAACTTAAAGCTTCCACTTGCTATACTTTTGTAGCTCCTAATGTCACACGATTGTTAGACTGAATAACTTTATGTTTCAATCAAATACATATTAAAAAACAACTCTTTAATAATATTGTAGTTATAATAATTAAGCTTCACCAAGCTCAAACTGTCACTGAAAATAAATACAAATTTGGCTATACTTTAAATAACGAAAACCATAGGAAGGGTAGATATTGGCAAATGGTGTCAATGAATTTTTTAAAATCGTAAAAACAAACGAATTCGAGGATACAAGTCGATCGTGATGATGGGTTTCTATTACCACTTATTGAATAAACTTGCATTCAATGGACTTTATTTGATTTTGTCCTCAAAAGATCATTAAGTATGTTAGCCTTTGGAGTCACAGAACATCAGTTGATTTCTGTTGTTTCAGGGAAAAAAAAATTTTTGTAATTGATAAAAACACAGAATTTGCGTGAAATTTTACAGGCCTTTTTACTACGTACCGTGGTCAACTGTATTTTAAAAACATTTGAATTTTGAATTTAATTTTAAAATTGTCTATTAATGCAAATCGGTGTTTCTCCCATGTTTTATATGTGCTTGAAAGGTAGTCATTTATATTCCAAACCATAAAACCGCATGCCATTTGAATGCCTTCGCCTCGAAAGTCAATCAAGATGCTTCTCTTAAATTTAGTGACACTTCTTACAGCATTTTGTTCTCATAACGGTAGTGTATCATGCAAAATACAACAACCTTTAAATATTGTCGAAAACGACCAAAATATTAAAAACTGGTCGCGATTCGCAACATTACAATGAGCTCCCTTCTGACCAAAATACGGCAACATATTTTTATTTGACGAAATAACCTGTAACCTGCTCATTGTAAAAGTTATAGTACAAGTTTCAGCTTAAAATACTGTTAAAAAGGCTCAGAAAAATGACAGTATTTGGAGTAATTTGGAAAATACAGCCAAAATAACTTAAGTTTTTAGGTCCGATTTTCCGGTTTTAGGACTAACTTTAAAGTGGAGCTCGTATTTGCATTTAAAGATATCAAACATTATTTCCCCCCATCGTTACTGTGGATTTTTTTTTCAATTATGCGATTTAAAAGCACAAAATTTACAGGGAAAAAATACTTGTAAAAAATTTCCATGAAAAATCCCGGATCAATCTGCCCAACAAAAATTCACATAAAACGTACAGCTTTAACAGGATCTATTCAAATTCACTGTATATTTTTACAGTTTAATGTAATAATTGTACAACGAACTGTGAATTTACAGTCTATGCCACTGTAAAAATTTGGTTGACATTTGTGGAAAGTGTGGTTTGGCTATTAGTTAATGAAACACTTCCAGTAGGATTTTTGTAGGACAGGGGCAGCCCAGCGTTTTTGGAATCAAACGAACGAGATACCAAGAGGAAGAGAAGGAAGAACCGGATATAACCCTTACAATTCTCAATCCCTACCCTACTCCTCACCCTCTATTGTTCCTCCTCCCTTGTACTTACTCCTCTTCCTCTCCTTTCTATTCTTCCTCATTATCCCTTGCAAAATTAGAGAAAAATATAATTTTTGCAATATGGAATGTTGCCGGAGACCCACTGCTGCGTGTGGCCCAGGCGAGGGGTAAAGTTACTACAAAAAAAGTTTCAAAATCCATAAAAATCTTTTGGGGATTTTTTCCGGAGTGTTTGAAGGGGAAAAGTATATACAACGTAGAATTTGAAAATATTCGCTTGTGCAAAATATAACAATATTTATAATACCTAAGGTCAAATTTATAATTTGCCATTATAATCCCTCTTTAGTGTTATACAGATGCCTTACGATGGCTTCAAGGTCATCATGGAGTAAAGTTTCAGAAGTTTTCATTTTCAAACTGATTCAAAGTTTGTATAGATCTTCCTATGAAAAAAAAAATGTCATCAATGTACCCATATAGCGTGGGTTGGTATGTCAATGAAACAGTTCCCGTAGGATTGGTGCTTAAAGTTGATTTTTTGTGTTTTTATTCAATAGGGACCAGACAGTCAGAAAAAGGAGGGGTGCAAATTTTCGGGACTGCTGCCCCCATTCCCAAGGGGGGGGGGAAATTTTTTTGTTAAACAAAAACAAAAAAAGACACACAAAACAAAAAACATAAAGCAAGGGAAATATAGTCCATAGAACCTGTATAATTTGTACAATTATACAATAATAACATTATAACAGTGACCACTAGTAGTGCATATGACAATGACAATTGGCTAAATCAGAGGTAAATTTTAGATACATATTTATGTAAAATACAAGAGGTAAATTATCTAGGAACATATTTGAATATAAATTTTGAGTAGATCACAAGTTGAAAGAGGCAATAATATTACTTTTCCTTTTATGACCAATTTTTTTTTTTTTTTTTTTTTTTTTTTTTTTTAATCAATTACAAATTTTAGGACCAGTCATATTAAAATATTGCTACACGATACCGCATGTACTTGATAATCAGCTTTATGTCTGTGTTTTATAATCATGGAGGGATTATGATCGGAAACATTCCATCGAAAAGAATGTGGAAACATGTTGTTTTGTATTTATAATGAACTATACAGGCTCTTTCTCATACATGTCAAAATCAAGTGTCTTATATTTTTAAACAAGGCTTTGATGATGATAGGTATGGGTATTGAAAAAACCGCAAAGCAGTTTTTGTAACTAAAGCACTTTGTTTAAATAAGTTTTGTTTGCTTGCCCAGAGAAGCAAGCCAAGTTCAATATGTGTACCAATGACAATCCAATGTATACAGGCTTGCTCGGGAAAGAACACGTTTACCTTATGAGAACCCCATATTTCTTGCAAAAGTGTGCACAACCTTTTCTATTGTTTTTCCTGTTAAGTTTTCATCATTGTGCGGGGGTGGGGGGGGGGGGGGGGGGGGGGGGGGGGGGGGTGGTGGGGGGGGGGGGGGGGGGGGGGGGGGGGGGGGGGGGGGGGGGGGGGAGGGGTTGGGGGGGTAACCTAAGAATTTAGTTTCTACTACACGAGTAAGTTTACAACGTCAAGAAAAATGTTAAATCTATTATCTACATTCTAGTTTGAACACGAGTACCCAAAAGCAAATAACTTGTCTTTTTTTTTTTTTCCTACTCTTTCCTTTTCCCCCCTCTTTCTACTATTTTTTTTGCAATTAGCGATAGGTATTGGCCTTAAACCAGTTACACACTTCTTCTAATTCGAATTAACTGTTAACATAATATTTCAAAATCCTTGTGTGAAAAAGAAAACAAGTTGCTTTCTATCTGACAAATAAATCGTTTTGAGTAAATTAGATGTATGGACAAATCTCATTCAATATAATATAAAAAGAGTGCGTCCAAGTTGGATACTTGAGGTTACACCACATTGTATATTTACCTTTCAGATTTAAGTATTTAAGAAACAAATTGCTTACGATTTGTAAGATAATTTTTAACCACTTCTGGAGATACCTAAATCCATAGTGATAAAGATTTGCTAGTAATCATGTCGGGATCTATGTGTCGAATCTTTTGATAGATCAAAAGATGCTACAGTGTTCATACTTCATCAATGGCCTTATAACATCATTAATAAACTCAATCACAGACATATAACGTAGACTGATTTGTGCGGAAGCCATACTGTTTCTTATACAATAGATTGTTCTTAGATAACAAAATCATAACTTCGATTATATACTATGCGTTCAAGAATCTTTGAGAGCCGGGAGAACAGAAAAATGGTATATAATTCGAATATGTCGGCTTTTCTTTCTGATATAGGGACAACCTTTGATACTTTTAGTTAGTCTGGAAAAATTCTGTGAGTTAAAGACATAATTAAAATATAATAAGACCAATGGATAAACAATTTCATTTGCAACACTTTTGAGTAAATGCCTGGTTTATATTTGTCATTACCAGCGGAGCGCTTTTTTCCTACTCCCCAGGTTTCAAAAATGATAATCTCAGGATTTCATCTTTCATTGTTGGTTTTAAAAAAACAAGTCGCATTACTACTGTTTTCTGAAGGTACGCTGAGAATTTTTTACCAGTATGGTGAATGGTAAGGAGGCTAATGTTGGGCCTATGTTACGAAATATTGGTTAAATTTAGAAGCAATCTTGTTTTGGACATGTAATATTTCACTACCGGAAACAAATTTTGCTGAGTACTTTTGGAACTCTATAGGCCTTATAATATATTTTGAATTTCCAAGTGTTTTGGTTTGCTAATTACATAGCAAAAATGGTCTGCAAGGGTCTACAATGGTCTATGGGGGTCACCAGAACTTTCCCTGGATGTCGCAATGGTAATATCAAAAGATCAATTAAATGCATTTTCTGTTTCAGTATGACACATGGAATCATTTGACATCACTTTCAACAACATCGGAGCATTTACCCCCAGGGTGACCTTGAACTATTATGGGGCTATACCCCTTTAACTAAAGGTTGGAACCTAGGCAAATATATATTTTTTTCTAATCCTTATGACTAGACGAACGCGTTAGTGTACATTAAAACACAATTTGACTCGATTTTAAAATTTTCCCTGTACTAACATTTGCCCCCTTGAAGAAGGGGGCATCAGTAGGAAATTTGCACCCCATCATTTTCTGACAGTTTGGGTCCTATTGAAACCCAAACAGCAACAAAATCAATTTTAGCATGTAAATCCTACGGGAATACACACCAACCCACACTAATACCAGATATGAGGTTTGTTTGGCAGGCGGAAATCAACTCCTATTCCGGCGTACACACACACCCCCAATCATCCACACACACACGCACGCACGCACATGTACACACACACACACACACCACCACCACCACCACCACCACCACTAGCATTATTTTGTCTTGTGTTTGTTTTATTCCCAGGCCTACGTGCGTATCGCAATCAAAATTTCGACTGGTTTGGTTTCATGATGACGCAATCTGGTTCATCCCTCTTGGGTTCTACGCTTGGAATTGTGGGTATGGGAAGAATAGGGTACAAGGTAGCTGAAAAGGCAGCTGTGTTCAAGATGAAAATACTTTACCACAATCGTAAACAGAGGTATATTGTTACAAAACTGTAAAGATCATTTACAATTACAGCAAGGGGGTGATTTGCTCTTGATGCAGGTGATGCGATTTGGAAAACCCCGTCGGATAATTAGTTTGGTCGTTGAAAGTATCCATAAAAGAAATTGGGAAAGAGCTGATTTTTGTTAACAGATAAGCAGAATGTCATTGAATGGAAAGTGTTATATTGTGAATTAATCTAAGCTTGACCTTTTACATTTTTCACGATTAGAAATCATGACAATTATTTCACTTTCCCTTATTTTAAGGAGTAACAAAGAAGAATCCCGAGTACAGGCTATGTATTGTCGCACTCTGGATGAGCTACTGAGACCCGTCATGCTCATGATGATGTTGTTGGTACCTTTACTGAAGAAACGAAAGCATGATAGGTTGCAAAGGAATTAAACAGATGAAACCCGAGAGCTTCACTTATCAATAATATAACGAGTGGTAAATAGTATTCTTTAGACTTACTGATTTAATTCTTTCCAATGTTTGTTTGTCGTTTGTTTGTTTTTGACTCAGGCGGCCTCAGCTGTACTGAACCTTATGATCATGTGGCGTTCTGGGACTACCTTGCCATAGTACTTTCGTTGTTTTCTTCTTTCACAATTACCCTTTTTCAGTGTGGGGGTATTAAGTAAATACCAAGATAAAAAGTAATTCATATATATTCAATATCACCTTCACTGTGGACGTTTTGAAACGGCTATCAGCTGTCTTGTTTTACCGCTTATGGTGGATGGGATCTCCGGGATGATCCGCTGTGAGCAATATTGTTAAATGTTGATTAGTAGGCCTACAAGTTTTCATATGATTGTTTGAAGATATAAGAAGATGGTAACTTATGATATTGCCCCACTTCTATGTTTCATGGATTTCAGTTGACTCCTCGACCCAACATTACAGAATTGGGCCATCTCTCTACTATAATTCTAAGCTCATAATGGTTAATACACAAAAATGGCCCGTGCATGATGGCAATTTATGGATCGTGAAGGAAAGCTTTTCTGTGGTTCTTCGTGCGCAAGGCAACATGGACATTTCTAGCCTCCAGCACGGATGTTCCTCAAGGCGCCTGCCAACTTTTCTCTTAGTCTCTCCAGTAAAAGAAAGTGGGCAATTCTTACACGGGACTGAGTAGATGAAACGTATTCTGAGAGTTGCATGTCGTTTCCTGTGCGGAGATCTTTTCTGGACCCCCCTATTACCATGTTTACAAAAGGAATAAAATGCCATCGCCTTATTTGGGGTTAGGAGTCGCATTTTGTAGCCTTAAGGAAGATGTGAAAGCAGGGATAATCGCATAATTTGAGTGTCTTTATGATCTTATTTCCTCATTTACTTTTGTGACTTGTCTCTCATGACCGTATTGTTACTTCTACCAAGGAAAGGCTACTAACCACACCCAGTTTCTGGTGCAGCGAATAGTGGACTTAAATATTACGACTGGGTTCGGTGGATGGACTTAATTTAGAGCAGGAGCTTCATTAGATCCATCCTCACGTCTTACTATATATAAGTGCGTCTAAGAATGATATTTTTCGATGCTTTTCATCCTTTTTTTTAAAAAATACCTTATGTTCATCACCATAATGTTTTCCAGAGCTTTGGTTTCCGATTCAAGGGAACTGAGGCACCAAGGTGTTCCATTTAAATACGTTGATCGGGTGATCTATATTGGCGAAAAAGAGGGATTACAGGGGACACCCATAGCAGAAAACACAACGTTGACGTCTGTAGATTTCATTTCTGAAGGTGAAATAAGTTATGATTCTTCTAGCCCCTTATATGATCAGTCCTTGACAAATCTTCAGAAATTTGTTGTTGATGGGATGACCCGTAAAACGTGACACCACGAATTGGCGGTTGCGTTAAGGATGTCAGACCTCCTTCGTTGTTGAAATAGCCAATTCAGAAAGGTGTTTTTGATGTACAACCATGATGCAGGGCTTACATACCCAGGAGAATTCTTTGTTAGTTGTAGTTTATGTCGTTTAAAGTTCACATTAACAAATTACATAATATTGACGGCAATGGAAGAGCGCATCGCATGTAGACCACATAAACAGTAATTACAAACACAGGATCCGAACACAAGCAGATACACCCCGAAGGAAAATTCGAAGGGCACCACCTGCCTGGGCCAGGATGTCACTATTAGGCTTGCTTGTAAGCATCTATATAGATCTCGGCTCGTCGTGCACTGGTGGTGTTTGTGTGTATTGTATGCCCGGGACCGCTCGCCAAAAAGTACTCAGTTGCAGGCCTCCTTATCGGGCAGCCTGGGTTAGCTCATTGGGGGTAGAGAGCACTGGTCTGTGTGCCAAGGTCCCCGGTTTGAATCCTGGGCCTAAGGAGGTGGTGCCCTCGAATTTTCCTTCGGGGGTGTAATCTTCTTGTGTTCGTGATTCTGTGTGTTAGTAATTACTGTTTATTTGTTCTAACATACGACGCGCTCTTCCTTTCTCTTCATATTATTTTCAAGTCTTGTGTGGCCTATATGAGACAAGTCATTGAGTTTTAGAGACCTGTCGTGATAAATGATTAATTCCTCATAATTAACATAAATTCGCCCCGAATTATTTTAGGAATCCTCCTCGTCCGGTCCCCAGTCTGAATTGCATCTAGCATACGCGAAGCCCATCACTTGGTAAGATGTTCATACATAAACAAATTTGAACGAATCACAAACAGAGTGCTTTGAATTTAGAGTGTTCTCGCAATCTGTTTTGGAGATACAGCATAATTGGTGTCCGCGAGAGACTTTGTGAACTGCAGTTTGATTTTAAAATTCTTTAATAAGGGATCATACTGTCAAGAGAAGTTGATTAAATCATAAGGTGTGAATCAACATGATGGGACGCTACTTTTTTTTTTGTCTTTATGGCCAAACCCAAATGGGCTGGCCTTTTATTTTCAGACCACAACGATACAGCTCATATTTAACAAGATACAAGACCAACAAAAATTACAAAGATACATCATCAAGACAGTGTTCATGGCAAAAATATAACTACAGACACATGCATTTTTACACTATACAATATGCAAAAACCTACTCAACCAACTTATCGAAGTGAATCCCATTTACCTTTCTTTCTGGGCTAGGGTTTCTTCCAATACCATAAATAATTCTTAAATACTCGAAAGACAAGGAAGAACCACTTCATTTGGTTATTGTAAACCTGGGCGAGCAATGTAAGCAGCTGTTTTTTTCACATGCAATTTCTGAATTACCAAAACTACCAACATTTTTATCTTTCTGAAATATCATCAAAAGGTCATTCCACTTAATTTGAAACCATTCCAAAATTTCTTAACTTGATTACAAATTCACAAACAATGTGGTTTCATGATTCAATATGGCTATTACATCTTGTACAGTTTTGAACTATCAATAATGCCAATTCTATGTAACCACTTGTTTGTTGGTAAGATGAGATGATTTATTCTGAACTGTAACCACCATTACTCTTTTATCAATTGTAACTTTCCATGGTAAGATGAAAAAAATCCTTATGCACTGAGAAATCGATATTATAATTTCCTTTAAAGCTTTTGACAACTTTTTTTGGAACATCAATATTTTTACTCACAATATATTGATATCATATCCTTAGATTTGATACGGTCCAAAGGTATAAAAGAATCATTTATATAAAAAAAAACCCCATATCAAGATCACTATCAACCTCTTGTAATATAACCTTGTGTTTAATTTGGTGACGCCATTGTAGTCTGGGAATAAGCATTAACACGGGCTCTACCACTCAAGTTTCCTTTCTTTCATACCCAACTGTAATCAAAAGGTCTATGTTCCCCTTGGCATAAAGATGGAATCCTGATTTTAACAATGCCAACTTCATAAAGTGACTTATAAAACACAGATTTATTATCAACATTAATCACAATTATTCAATTATTTGATTAA
>JAMKCH010012084.1:0-26778 GCA_023653785.1 Ophioderma brevispina | reverse complement strand
GTTTTCATTAAAAACCCAATTCAGTTGATTTCCTTTGATTCATTTGCGTCATTCAAGTTTGAATGCAGTTGGTTGTTTTGGCTACAGAAATGTCCCAAAAAAAACTATACAATCAAAGATTTAATTTTTGGCCACAAATTCAGTTATTCAACTGGAGTTTTACAGATTCTTTTTAGGAGTGTTCCAGCTTTCATGAGAATTTTATAAGTTGGATCTTTTTGTAATTGGGGGTTCTGGTTAGGGAGTTATGGCTAACTTATCTGAGACAGTTGTTGAAAAAAACTTGTTTGGGCCAGTTTCGGCTATCACTGATATCAACAACGTTGACATTGAAAATCACCTTAAAGACATTCTTTATTGAAATTAAAATAAAAAGTAGGTATAACGTGCTGCTTTTTGGATATAACAAAATTTAGAACTTTATAATGTCGCAATGTCTAATATAAATACGCGTAGCATTGGGAAATGCAATTCCAAACACGGTTCTTGTTGTCTCAGCTTTAATCCAGGTTTTAGCAGAAGATAGAAACTATTTTTTAAAAAGACCCCTTGTTGAAATTAAACTGAGACCTTTAAACGCAACCATCCTTATTTATTGCTCTGTGTTGAAAAATGCTTTCTTCATCATATTCCTTCCTGGCCATATTGGATGGCAGTGGGGAATAGGAGGGGAATAGGGGGAAGGTTTAAATTGACCTCTTACAATTAGAGTAGAGCGTTGTACACACACATTTGTCCCTCAACAGACTTGTAGACTGTTACATTAGTTTCCGCAGTCAAATTCCCCAAATTCATGAATTTCATGATATTGTCCCCTGAGAGTGAAGTCCCTCATTCACCCACAAACATAAATAATTATGCTTTCACTTGAAAAAATAAGTATTGTTTAGTTCAATCAATGTAAACATTCACTTTGATCTGCTACAATTTTCTTTTGTTTGAAACGATTTAATCCCACAATGATGCTACACCCTTTCCTTATATCTTTAGTTCTTTGAACCTCAGGGTGATGCAATGATGATGAAACTGGCCCTTGTGGTATTTTATCCTTTGTGTTCCAACGGACAATATCTCCGCTTAGGTTTCATCAAATTGGATGAATAAGAGCGAGGATTTAGCTTGGATCTTGTCTAACAACACAGCAAAAATATCTGGCAAAAAAAAATGCACAGTTCTATTTTTTATAATTTTGAGTTGATGTATAGTTTTTATTCGAGACCGTCTGTATTCATTCAGATTCTTTAAAACAGGGGGGGGGGGGGGGGTTTATTGGCGAGTTCCTAACATTTCATGTTTCAGGAAGGAACTCGTTGGAGGTTATTGTGGTGCTTGTGAGAGGAGTGTGATTTGTTTAAAATAAA
The DNA here is from genome assembly GCA_023653785.1 of Ophioderma brevispina. Classification (NCBI taxonomy): domain Eukaryota; kingdom Metazoa; phylum Echinodermata; class Ophiuroidea; order Amphilepidida; family Ophiodermatidae; genus Ophioderma; species Ophioderma brevispina. Next base: position 25,417 of record JAMKCH010012084.1, on the reverse strand, counting down.
AAACAATTTTCATATTAGCATTTATGTATTAATATTAAGCTGCAAAACATATTAAATACTATTATATTCTTAATATTTTTGATTCGAAGCTCAAACTTCATATATTCTAATTTACAGAACTGATACTGAATATTTCATTCTAATCAGTTAACTCTCTCAAGCACTTCCCTTGTGAGGAGGCTCACGTACTCGTGTGTGAGTTCCAAGTGGTACAATAACATTAATTTTAATTTGTTAACGCTCACCAGGCACTTTCACCTGTGAGGGAGTCTTATGTTACCTTTTGTGAGTCCAAGTGGCTATTAGCCAAATATTTAATAATAATAAGGTATATTTGCGACTTTGTGTAAGGCTTCAGCGTAATTGCCAATATGCGTTAAAGTCACCCATGCTTTTATTCAATGCTTACTTATTTGCTTAATGCTTAGGTGCTCGCCTTTGTTAATATGCGTTTCTTCACCCATGCTTTTATTCTTGCTTGCTTATTGTTTTGTTGCTTAATTTTTAGGAGTTCTCCTCAAATGTGTTAGTGGGAAGCTCTTCCATTAGTACGTTTGCTTTTGTTTAATTATTGCTTGCCTTCAATTCTTAGGACGCGGTCCTTATGATAGGCGGCGTGAACGTAAGTCACCAACCGCGAGGCCTATGATAGATTTTTACGTTTTGCTTACGTGCTATATATATAATAGTGTAAAGCTATTTATAGCTTTGCTTGCTTTGTTGCGACAGCCTTAGACGGTTCTGAAATTAGGAATGCATATCAATTACAGTTACATGTACTGATTTTTAATGCGCAATAAATTTTTGATCCTTGATTGGCTGACCAACATGGCAATTAAATTAAAAGTTGTCGCTGGCATGTTATTTTTATGTGTAAGGGTAATACCCGTTTCCGAATGCGAAGTCAACGAGGGACGGGAACAAATTCTTTACCCTACCTGGAAATGTTTTTGGCTCATTCTTATTTAATTAAGCCAGTATGGCACGGTGCCTTGCTATTGAGTAGTCTCCGTTGTAATTGCAGCGTGACATTGTCGACATTGTCTGGGCCGGTCACACGTAGCCACGGCCTATAGGTCAGTATAGTCATCGTTCAGTTTTCAGTTTATGGTAGCAACGGGTTTGTGCCAATCCAGCCTGTGCTTTTATAAGTTTTTTGGTATCTGTCCAATGCAACGCGCCTTTATGCCGCTTTTATTTGGATTATCATTTAGCTTCACATCATGTCGCATTTTCGACCGAGAGGATCAAAAAAATTTCTTTGCCCACCACCTATCCCAATATCGTACTGCGTCGGTAGAGTTAATTTTTATTAGTAGATGTTTAATTTAGTATCTCGAGGGGGATATTGTGGTTGTTTGTATGGCGAGTGTGATTTGGTCAAATAAAATAAATAAGTTTCATTATTAGGCATTATGTATTATATTAAGCTGAAACATAATTACATAATATTATCTTCTTATATATTTGATTTAGAAATGCTCAAACTTCAGTATTCTTAATTACAGAACTGGTACTGAATATTTCATTCTAATCAGTTAACTCTCTCAAGCACTTCCCTTGTGAGGACGCTCACGTTAGTACCTCGGTGAGTCCAAGCTTTGGCTACAATAACATTAATTTAATTTGTGTCAAGTCTGACTCAGAGATTCGAAATATTATTTTTTGTGTAATAATGAAAAATAGTCACTAGAACTAAGTAGTAACTAAAATGCACAATTCCGAAATTGAGGTGAATCGGAATTTTTGCGTTTTGATGCAGTAAACATGTATGTGTAGTATTACAGTCCATAGGATTAAGGGTATAATAAAATTCCGGATCGGAATTTTTTAACAAAATTGTGATTTTCTATATTGAAGGAATTCGATATTTTAGCTTAGCAATTCACACAGCATGTGATAGTATATGGACAAGCTTTATGTACATTGAAAAAAAACACGATTGTTTTTTGGAATTTGAGGGCGCCTCCAGGAAACTTCGGAGTAGGCCTTTTTTTTTTTAAATTAACAGGCACTTCACCTGTGAGGAGTCTTACGTACCATTTGTGAGTCCCAAGCTGGCTAATAGCAAATATTTAATAATAATTAATGTTATATTAGCGATGTGTTAAGGTTCAAGCTTTAGCTTTATATTGCTTAATTCTTAGGTTTTAGCTAGCCTAATTGTCAATATGGGTAATTCACCCATGCTTTTATTAAATTCTCTATTTGCTTAATGCTAGGTAGCTCGACTTTGTTAATTATGCGTAATTTCACCCATTGCTTTTATCTTTGCTTGCGTATTTTGTTTTTGCTAATTTTAGGTAGGTGCTCCTAAAGTAGTTGGGGAAGCTCTTCCATGAGTTACCGTTTTGCTTCTTTTGCTTTAATTATTGCTGCCTCAATTTCTTAGGACGAGTCCTTATGATCGGTCTGCGTTAAGTCACAGCCGCGAGGCCTACGATAGATTGTTACGTTGCTTATACTTGCTATTATATAGTAAGCATATATATAATAGCTTTGCCGCTTTGCTGAAGCCTTTAGACGTTCTGAAAAGTATGGAAAAGCATGATCATGACCCCCCAGTTACTGTACTAGATTTTAACTCGCCAATAAATTTTTGATCCTTGAGGGCTGACAATATTGCAATGAAAAGCTGTTTTTGCTGCATGTTCATTTCCTGTGTGGTCAGGGTAATACCCATATTTCTTAGCGCCTTGCTTCCATGGCCAGTCGGAATGCAACAACCGCCCTCGCAAAATTTGGCGAAATTAGTTTTTTGTACTAATTTAGGAAATTTCATTTATGGCTGAATATCACACAAACGATCAATTGTTTTACCGAAGTTTTAGCCAAATTAGAAAAAAAAAAAACAAAATTTAAATTTAAACAATAGTGTTAGCTTCAATAACATGAAAACCTTTACTCTAAAAGATATTTTATGGTTATAACAATCAAATAGCAAGATCACAGGACGGTCATTATCTCAAATAACGTTATACATGAAGATATATTATTAAAGTTATGAATTTTATTCACAGTGTTCTTGTATTGGACTATTATTATGAGTTTGCGGGACGATCTTTGGAAAATTTAAGAAGTGGTTGAGTGGTGACGTCACAGCACTGGTTGAATGAAGTATTTTTTTTTGAATCCCCTGGGGGGCCCACAAGATTTATATGAGACTACGCGTCGCTACTTCCTAAAACAAGTGGGAAAAGGAAAGCAATTTCGCCCATCGGACGTGAGTTTTGGAAAAAGGGGGAAATTTGCATTGTGTTGAACATTAATGGTGTGTTTTTTGGAACCAACCTCATCGCCATTAAGGCGCTAAAGAGTAATGTGTTACAGACCCTTAATTTAAATTCCTGGATTGTTGTGTTATGTATTTGACCCCGGAGAAGGAATTCGGGAATATATGCCTTATAAGGATTTTTTATATCCTACACCACAAACCTTGTGACTTTGTTATATATATATCGTCCCTGTCGGCGTGGAGACTTATATAAAAGCAATTGTCGAGATGAATTTGTAGTCTTCGATAGCTGGCAGGGGGTAGGACACAGGGTCTCAGAAAGTTTATTCTTCCTCAGGAGAGCAATTTTAAAGTCGAAAGTTAATAACATAGATCATAGAATTCTAGAAAGTAGAGATATCTCTAAAATAAGGGCGTGTGGTGTGGCATCATACAGTATGTACGTATCGTTATAAACTAATCTAGCATTGTGTTATGGGATATGGTGAAATGCTTAATTCCTTTCATTGTTTATATCGCCACTTAAGTGCCTCTGAAGGGGCTTTCTCGCGATTAGGCCTAACTGTATTGCCCTAGATAATTGACAATATGTACAATTAACAATAGATACAATTTAAATAATTGCTTTTGCTGTGGACAAAATTAGTTATTAATACAAAAAATGGTTTGACCATGTTATGTAGATTGGAAATGGGTTGTCGGCTGATGAAAGGAATATTGCAAAATGGAAAAAATATATCTGACAAGAGTGAGATTTATGAGTTGAGAGCGTGAAGGCCTCAGAGGAACCAAACCTTTTGGGTATGGGGATATGACACATTGTTTACCCCAATGTGCACATTGTGCGCCCCGACTTCTGAACTTGGTGGATTGGGACTGATTTCGTTCTTTAAATTAGCCCTTAAGAAACTGGATTTGAAGAAATAGAAATTGCATGGAAAAAAGTACAATTTGGCTCCAAAGCTTCTGAGGCCAAACGTATTTCACCAAATGGGACCTTAGAACGGATTATGCTTCACTGCATCGAAAAACATAGTTAACTGATGGAGATGCGTGAAAACGTTGAATGTGATTGTGTGATGTGAAATGGGGGCTGCGTGGAATGGAGCAGAACCCTTATAGGGCCTAGGGTTATAGTTTAGTTGGAAAGGGACCCCGGGAGAGTTGAGAAAGGGGACCCTGGGTTAGTTGGGAGGGAAGGGGACACTGGGAGTATTGGGAAGGGGAAATCTGAGTAGTTGGAGAAAGGGTAACATGGGTAGCTGGGAATTGGCCATATGTAGATGGAAAGCGTAAACTTTCGGGTATTTTGGGATAAGGTGTGGAGGCTGTGTGGGGAAAGCACAGTGCATGAGTGAGTGGAAAGACCACTTCTGAGATGAGAAGGGGGAAATCGGGTTACATGAGAACACGGGGAATCTGTAGCAGCTGGATAGGGCTCTGAGACAGTGGAAGAAAAGGGGCTTTTGGGTATTTGGGAAATGAAACCCTACACTCTTAAAAATACCTCGTTAAATTGGACCGAAACACGAGGAAAACAAACCAAATTCCAGGTTTTAAACGGACAGCGTAACCTACAAACAAAATGTGACTTTTCAAGACAGGCAGTCATTAAACTGGCTAAGGTTCGAGTTCACATTAAAAGGGAACCTTACAGCGAAACCAATTTTGATATTATCACAAGACATTACATTGTACTAAGATAGCCATTATATATAAATCGGAAAATGAATCTCGCACACGAACGTTCCACTGCAATTTTCATCTTTCCTTGATTCTAAAGTTGAGAAGATTCGCAATGATCTTGCTGATTGTGAGGCACCACCAGTGTCAAATGAAATTCAGGAACCCATTGAATTCATGTTCAGCACATTAAGTTGGCAGTTGGGTCCTTGTTGAAATGAAAGCAATACCTTAATTCACGTCTTACTACGATACTAGAAACACTGACATGTTTTCAAGAACGGTGTTTATTTCAACCAGCCAAAAGGTGCTCTTGACACTCCGTTAATCAAGAGCAAAACAAAAACTGATCGCCACGTGCTCAAGAAACTGTCGCGATACAAGTAATCAGATCCAGTATTCTATGCCAGTAACAACGAATTGAATGCTGGCCTTAAATCGGCAATGAATATCGGAAAGTGTCTGGCACGGGGACGTTGGTAACATGGTATTTTTATTCGAGCTATCGACGATTAACCTGTGTTATTGTCCTGGTGTTAGATTCGTCGTAACGTTTTTCTAGCACTGGATCAGCTACGATACTATGGCATCAGATTGGTTGGGCATCACCGGCAACGTTCTCTCGCTGACCGGTTTTTTTTCAAAACAAATAGTGTCTATGGCCATTTTGGCTGCCAAAATGAATCTGGCCGATTTTCATGTCGAATGAATTTTTGATATGGTTCCTTGAATTTTAATTGTTGAATCCCTTCACATTCATCATAATACTATTATATTTTTCCTTTGTCACATTTATAGAATATACCAAAGCATCTGTGTGTGAGTTTCTGACAAATAGTTTTGAGAGAACATTGAGTTTTTTTAAAAAGGCTGAGCTCAATAGATGTCGAAGTATATTTTTTGTTGAATATTAAAAATGTCAACTCAAAGACTACCTAGTAACCTAAAATATACAATTCCAAGTTTGAGATGAATTGATTTTTTTTTCGTTTTGATGCAGTAAATATTAGTAAAGTATTCTAGCCAACAGGATACCTGTGTATAAAATACAATTTCCGTATCCGAATTTTATAACAAAGTGGTGGATTTTCTCTATATGAAGGACTCGATTTGAGCCTAGTTATTTCACACAGTGATGTCTTATAATGGACAGGCATTATGTAAACGCAAAACACCACTTTATTTGAAAATTGAAGGGCCCCTCCCTCAAGAAACTCGGAGTCACCATCCTTTAAGTTACTGTTAAAATTCCAAATTCCCCCATTGACCTTTACATGGCAAAATGTAAATCATGGACCATATACAATTCATTTGACCAATCAAATAGCTTATCAGATTCATTTTGCAGCTAAAATGCCATAGAATGTACTACTCCTTTTGAAAAAAAACGGTCATATGCCCACCCTATTATTATCAAAAGGGTGCAGTGGTCACTGTGGTGCCACAACAACGCTTGGTTTTTGGGCCTATTGCCTTTCCTTTTCCTTTTTATTTATGTTATTTTGTTATACTATCGATGAGATAAAATCACACGGTCTACCCTGCATGATTCACATGAGTACAGCCATATCTGCTTTTCTTAAATAAAATTAACAGAAAAGGCCATGTTGCCTTATTCCTCGTATTAAAGGTGCCTGTTTCTGCTCGTCTTTGTGACCCCCCGATTTACCCGGAAGTAGTTCAATTTTGAAATATCGACATCAACCGTATTTTACCCCTTAAAATCCCTATACATGCATGTATGATACATTAATCACTTCGTGCATCAGGGGGCGGGGGCCCATACATGTAGTACCCCACATTTTGATTTTTTTTTTTTTGCGATTTCTCTGGTTACGCAATCAATTTTTTTTCAAGGATTGTTTTGCTAATTGTCTGATTTAGAATACCTTCTCCTGATACTAAAAAATTCAATCCGCCCAGCTTCTTAGAATAATTAGGGTGGGTCCCCTAGGAACCCACCCCCCCCTTGGGGCACTACCGGAAGTGAAAAAATCAAGATATTTTACTAATTACAAAATTAAAGTAATTTAACTCTTGGGATTTATTTCTTAGATATAACCTTTAGAGGCAAATTAATAATTAATAAGTACTTTAATCAATAACCTTTTTATATGTTGATAGCATCAATTTTATTGTTTTCATGACACGTTCATCTTACTGTGTAAGTCTAGGAAAACCAATGTTATTTTTAAGTTTCTGAGAAAATACAAAGGTATAAATTTTGCCTATATTTTTTGCAATAGTATTTAATTTAGTTTATTCTGATAGATATAATGAATTATTTTGGATCAAACTTATATTGGAGTTGCTGAGGAGGAAATGGGCCCCTAACGGAAGTGTTTTAGCTTGGGCACTTAAGTGTTAAGGGGGGGTTCAAGTGGACCCCCCTCTGAAAACCACTTTGCCGTTGGAATTTTTACGCAAAACTAAAATTAGTCATTTGTAGGGTACAATCAACACGACCACATAACAGGAAAAAAAAAAAAAATCGGTTGTTACCGATGCAAAATGGGCGGCCCGAGACCGATTTTTGAAACGCGCACCCAATTTTCCCGGCCCCTAAATAAAAAAAGGGCTTTTCACATAACATGGCTCATAGTAGGACATCAATACAATTCCATTGCTGAAAAAAAATCCAACAAGTTATTCCGGTGCGATTTTATAGGTTAAAAAATGCAACAGGCGTTGGCGGCCAATTCCCATTCATTATAGCAACTCACAAAAAAAATAAAAAAAGAAATTACATCATAGGGATTGGCAACCATAAACCATTTGGGTGCTTTGATGTGGTGTCGTTCAGGGTTTGTCCCATGACCCACATATGACCTCGTCCCTTCGTTATTCATAACAAAATATTAGAAATACGCCTTCCGTGAGTTGATTTTCAGCTCCAACGGTTTGTGAATAAGAAAATATTCTCTTACTCAATAAAAAAAATCAAGTATTTTTTTCGTCATTTCGCTTTTTAATTTACGTGTTAAAACCATGGCGAAACGGGTCCTGAAATTGTGATTTCTTTGCCCACTCCGCTGGGTTAAACCATTTTGTAAGCGCGCCCAAAATGTTTTTTATACTAATTTATATATAACCGCCATGGCCGAATTTTGATTTTTTCAAACACAATTGGCAACTGATATTATGCACATTAGGCAATAAAATCTTGGGCAAAAATAATTTAGCGTTAACACATGAAGCGCGAAAAACAAAATCCTGGTCCACTGGACCCCCTTATGCACTTAAGTGTTAATTACATTAATTCGGCTACCTTGCTAACGGACATGAGCACATAATTTTGGCGGTGTAAGGTCATAATGGTATCCACTTCTATCATGTGCATACATGCTTGTTCCAAATGCCCCAAACCTGATTTGTTATTAATGAGCGTTTTCCACTTCCCTTCTCCTCTTGTGTTACCTCGATCTGACGTATGTCCTGGTACTTCGGCACTGACGAAAGGAGGGGAGTTGGGCACCCGGTATTTCGACACCCTGGTATTTCTGCACAATAAGATTTTATCATGCTCTAGTGATTCAATAAAATTCTTGTGTCGTTCCTTTGTATTGTATTGCGCTTTATTCCGTTTAGGATAACAAAATAAAAGATATGGATATTAAATTATGCAAATATATGCAAATTTCGAGATTTTGGAAGACATGCTGTCTCTAAGAGGATAGATCAGTACAACCCAATGAAAACTACAATTTCCCCCCGAATGTTATTTTTAAAGTTATTATTATTATTATTATTATTAGGTATATTTCATTTTGTTTAAGATCTGTAGCCAGGCTTATGTAACACATTTGTCCTCAATATTTCAACGTGTTTCTTGGTACCGTGTCAACGTGTTTCATGGTGAGGACAATAAAATCAATTTGAATTTTCAAGTTCTACCTACTAAATGTTTTTTGGTATAAAATACGTTATAAAAGTATATATTATACAAACAGCCACATCACCAGGTGCAACTGAGCCATGGAGCTAGGTTTCAGTCAAACAGTTTATGAAATTACTGCGGGGCAGGTTGGAATTTGGAGGCCTGCGTCTGGCATTGTGAATGACAGAATAAGAAATTATTTGTCATACTCTTGAACGAGAATCATCCGCGACGCCCCCATGAGCTGAAATGCCGGAGTCGACGTTGGTCTTTCACAAACAAGCACCAATTAGAAACTAACTAGCCGGCTCCATGTCACAGAAAAACAAATTGGCACACTCAAGAAATTCATGGTAACTTTACTTGCTCATTTTTCTGATAGGATATGAATCACAAGAGAGAGAGAGAGAAAGAGACATAAGAGGCAGACAGACTAACAGAGAAAGATACAAAGGAAGTGGAGAGATAGAGAGAGAGACACATCATCAGTGCAAATCAACAAACCCGAAACTGAGATCTCGTTGGAGACGTTTCCTATCCGTATCTTGCAAAAGATCGCGCTCCTTCATATTAGAAGACAATTCCATGACAAAGAGGATATGAAGAACATAATTTCCAAAGCATTGATATAAATAGTTTTAGTTTTAATAGTTTAGAGTGATGTCTAAATCACATAACTATAAGTTTTAATTACTAGAAAATCAATATGCGACAATTTGATAGTTAAGGGGGAAAAAGAAATTTGAATGCTCTGGGCTTACCTCAATACCTGATTGCCACATTCAAATACATTTTGTCTCTGGATACAACACTAACTTGTGTTTTTCCTTTACGCAAACATAGGGCGTAATATTGTGGGTTGCTGTGTATTCCCGTAGAATTTTCATGCTAAAAATTGTTTTGATTTGCTTTTTTGGGTTCAATAGGACCTAAACGTCAGAAAATGATGGGGTGCATATTTTCCTACTGATGCCCCCTTCGTCAAGGGGCAAATGTTATTACGTAAAATTTTAAATCGAGTCAATGTGTTTTAATGTACACTAATTCATTTGTCTCGTCATAAGGATTATAAAAAAAGTATATATTTGTCCTGATGTTGCAACCTTTAGTTAAGGCGATAGAGCCCCATAATGGTTCAAGGTCACCCTGGGGGTAAATTCTCCGATGTTGTTGAAAGTGGTGTCAAGTGTTCTAAGTTGATGGTAAAACGTATCGTCCGTACGGTGGAATGCCTTAATTTCCCCACTTCAGAACTAGGATACGAACAGCCCACCGGGTTTTTTTGTGTGTATGTGTGTGGGGGGGGGGGGGAGGGTTGAGTTATATCTGTTAGTGTGTATCCGAGGTGAACATGTTACCTAAAATTATAAAGGGGAATTACCAAATCCTCAGCCTGGACCGTCAAACTTGAGAGGTGGTGCCATTAGAAAGCTTGCATTTGTTTCTGAATTTCATATCATTGCTGGGTATTGCAAATGTTATTTGAACTTATCCTCAAATGTTTATGATGGTTTTGTTTTAGGCAGCTTTTGACCTGCTGATTTTTGCATCTCACTGATACAACTTGCTTCCTTGATCATTCTGAGATGGTGGAAAGTGTAATTAAAGAGGGGAAAAAGTGTTAACAATTTCATATGGGGGTTGAAAGATGCATAGACAATTTTATCTGCTCGCATTAGCCACAAACTTTTTTTTGTTTTGTCCAGATAGGGCAAAAAATGTTCTAGGCCATCATGGGGTTTTACAATTTCTAATGATCTGTTGTTAAAGTTTTTTCAAATTGGTTTATATGAAGGTAAAGAGGGAAAATACATTTTCTTATATGTTAAATATATTTTCTGATTCCTTGTGATAAGACGAATCATTTGAGACACTTTTAACTACATCGAAACCACTTTATATGACTGATCTGTTTGGATTTAAGATGACCCTCCAAACGGACCTCTTGAGACAATATTTGATTTTGGTAACATCAAATGTTCAAATTTAGTTTTAAGGAGATGCATGGGAACGGTAGAATACTGGGAATACACACAACCGATATACATGGATACATTTGGACCGCCAATATAAATGTGATGGTAGACTGCAATGACGGTCAGCAAACATTGTACCATTTTTTTCTTCTGTAGACGCTTTCTATGTTGAAACCATTGACATATTGCCTTCGAAGTATGTCGAAGTTGTTCGTGCTACTGTTTGCACTGCATCCACATTTTCCTTTTTGTGGATAGCAAACATTTACCTTGACATCTCAAGAAAATCCAATGTAAACAGTCGGAGTGAATTGAAGTTATCGAACCCGTTTCAGTTCGCGATAAAAGGCATCGGTGCTGTAACAGCAAAGCAAATACTATGTTCTTTGTAATGTAACATTATGCGTATATCTAAATTGCCAAGAGCATGATTGGGTAGATAAATGACCACAATGTTATCTTAATTTATTATTTAAGTCTATTGCAGGTGTTTAATACAGTTTGTTTCAAATTATTTACATGGACACATCAAGCACTGACTTATTTTTTTTGTCAGCAGAAGTTTATCAAGTGGTTGCATAGACATGATAAATGTCCGTATACGCATCTGTCATTATTTGTCTCAAGCAAGTAAAATAGCCCCTGGTGTGTCCATTTGTGTATTTTCCTATCGATGGGAAATATCGCCCCAGTTTGATGAAATCCTCTAGTGGTCACGTTTCGTTTCAATGCTGATCCACTTGTAAACTGAAATTATATTCAGCCGAGTTCCGTTTGGCTTTTCGTTTTCAGATTGCACAAGCATGAATCTCTGCGTGCATACACAACTGTCTTTGTTCGTCTAGAGTCTTGTTATTGCAGAAGATATTTCTCTGATACAGTGGAGTGTTACTTGCTTTAGAATGGACTTCATCTTTCTTTTTTTATAACATTGGTTCATCATCCGCTACGTCGGCAGCTTAGTTTTACAAGGTTCTAACTGATATTTGGGTCATTTTGAGATGTTGGCCTTTACGTCTATTAAAGAAGATAATTTACAGGAAGTGACACATTTTAAATGTCAATGAAAGCAGAAATTATGGAAAATTATGGAAAATATATTACTTCCTCTTTTTTTCGGCGGACATCTAATAACAGCTTTAAAAATCTCATTTTGAATCCTTAACTCAAAGCGCCTAGAGCACCGATAACTTGAACTGAGATTGAAACATTATTCCATATATCTTTCTGACTTGCAATGTTCAGTCCGACAAGAATAGTCAAGAAACCATATTTCATTTGATGGTCGTGACAGAAACCTGCCGGTAAGGATTAAATACCTCTCATGATCCCCCGAAAAGGTCTAATACTTGACATTTGCGCAAAACTTACAAGTATAGAATAGTCTATAAAATGCTCACAGTTGTTGGTTTTTTCTCAACCGAGCAAAATACCAGAAATAAGAAAGAGCACTTGTTTAAAGAAATGAATCAGAGACGTAATCTATAAGGAACCTTGGGGCAATCCACTTGTGTAAGTTAATATCAGATCTTTATTGAAAATGTCACAGAGATTTAACCATAGTCTTTATGTTGTGTAGTACAAATTCACCGTAATGGAACCCTTACAATTTGGATTGGTTGGAGCAACGCTGCAATTTGTTCTCGATCGCGGGTGTGCAACCAATAACTCATGCAATCTTCGCGCAACTCTATTTTCATTTGTCCCTTATCAAACATCAGTAATACATTCCTTGATAATTTGTTTCCATCTCAGTGCAGTGCATTTTGCACTCAGGTTTTACCTTCGTCTCCTTTTGTATGTTCAATGAACAACGTGCAATAATTGGAAACACCAATGTTACAGCCTCGTCTAACCAAAGGGGGGGGTGTTACCACCCCCTCAGGTTTTGAAGGGGCCTTGCTAAACCCCCCTTTTTTGGTGCAAATTATTATGTAATTGTCAATTGACAGTTCCGCTCCTTTTACTCCAAAAAAACCTCCACCGGTACGATCAGGTGATCCGAAAGTGATGGATGGGGGGGGTTGGTAACCACCCCCCCCTCCGGAAGAGAAGTACCAAACATGCCTAACACAACGCATCATGAACGTCACGATCAGAAAATTGATATTGGTACCAATCGATAGCTATGGTCCTCCTCTTATCCTTGATACCAAAATGAGTATCAACATGGCCTAGCAATTAAGTCACAATGACGTCATAAAGTTTCGCATATCAGCAAAACTGCCATTCCAGAGACACACACACAGTGAAAAATTCAATTTTTTCGCCAAAGGTTAGAAATCAGATTTTCATCCGCCCCCCCCCTTCGGGAAGACGAGTGTTAATGTATGCGTAAATCGATTCTAGTCAACGACGCTAGTCACCGAGGCACTTCACTATGTAGTATATAATTCCTATTTATGCAAATACCATAAACTCTCAGTTATCTATAGCGCTCAATCAAGCCACGCTGACTGACCTAAGTTAAAAATGAACCGCGTTTTGCCGTATAAAAAAAAAAAAAAAAATACACACAACCAAATGCAGTAAATCTTTGGTGTGCCCACATTGTACGTGTCTTGCAAGCCATGCTTGACCGCGCCCAACTGCCCTTCTGAGTCAAAACACAATTTCCGCGCATATAATTATGACGCAATGACTACCCCTTGCAGCTCCCAATTCAAACTTGGGTTCAATGTCGGAAATAGCCATGCACTTTGCACTGTCACATAGTAAACGTCATGACACCCCCCCACCCCCCCCCCCCTCACCTTTGCATAGATGAGACAGTGTGTTCATAATTGAACCAAGTGACACCGACCAATAGTACATTCCACTAGTCACTTATATCGCCGCATGAGTACAATTATTTCGGAGTACTTTTTCAACACCATTTTCTGGGATTGACTCATTACGCACTGTTTAACTAACACAAAACAACCACCAACATTCACCAACGGAACCTGATTTGAATTCTGTTTTAAGCTTCCAATCCGATACATCCCTGATTTTCCCTTATCCATTGCGCATATCATTTTGACCACCTGAGGTCTAACCGTCCTCTTGAATTTCATGAACACACATTGCAAAATTTCCGAAATCTCCCCACGCGGTATCACAAATATGACGTCCCTATTCAGTAATGAGAGTAATTAGCGGCGCTCTTCATTTGTAATTGTTACGAAGAAGTTTGTGTTTCGTGTCAACAGGTTCATGCAAGCTGGAACTTGATTGATGGAAGGTAATCTCTTGATTACACTGGGTCTGGTTCTGGCTATTGTTCGAATGTAAAGGTGGTCAGGCTCCTTAGCTCTCCTTTGAAATGTTCAGCGTAGATGCTCTCCGATGTCAAGTGCGGGATACCAGCAAAAAATGGGCGAATGGCGTCCTGTTTCATGCGCGGATGGTTCTTTTAAAAATCGAAGTCCACTAAGGTGTCTGCCGAATTCTACTCCAAACTGGAGGACAGTATTCTGCTGCGCATAAACTAAAGCGCTCAGCTGATGTCGAGATGTTTGGTATACAAGTCAAGAACGGGGCAATTGGTCCACCGGGGATTAGCGAAGGTAAATATGTGCGCATGGCTTCATTAAACCGGTTTTCCAAAGGTGTATGCCTACTCCTACTCCCGAATGGATCACATTATTCTGTTTTGATGTAAGATTAACGCCAGAGTTGATGTGCGAAGCGCTTTCGCACTGCTCCCAGGTGGTACCGGCGAGGTGAAGAATCAGGGTTCCTTTATCCCCATCTCCTTGCCCTGTGTTGGTGATTGGTTAGCGCTCTGTCTAGTTTCACTCCCTAATATGTTGGGCCTGTTGGGAACTCATGCGTCGAAAGTCCCCTTATTCTCGCTTGGCTTTATTGGTGTACAGTTATTCTAAATCTTAAATGCTGATTGCTGACCAGCTGACTAATAATTTAAAGCGAAATTTTTTTTTAAATGTTTTCTTTTTTCACTTTGTTTTAAAGAACCACTAATTAATTTAATTAATTTTTCATGTGAACATCATACATGAATTTCCTGCGAGCAGAAACGTATTTGTTCAACATTATAGTGTTTTTTAGGCTAGCCAAAAAACAACACATATTTTTTTTGTCTTTATTAGTTTGTGTATGAAGCTAAAGAATACGACAATGCAATTATCTTTGCCACAATGTCTTTAAAAAATGCGTTGCTTTTGTATGACCCTTGGCTAGTTTACGGTTTACTCGTCCTCTAAAAACTTCATCTTTGAACGAAATTTTAATGCTGACAGGCGATCGCCATAAAGGAAGCAAAGTTAACACCCAAATAGACGTCTACAACCGGATATAAATGCGAACGAAAACCATAGGTATTAAGATACGAGTTTTTACAAGGATGGATTTTGCCATTAATTTCTGTTTTCTCTCGCTTCTCGTTTGTCGTGTGATGAATGTCATGTTGCATGTACAGAAGTATCTCTGGTTAAGATCATTTGTCACGCACTGAAACATATTAGACATAATGATATGAGTTTTTATTTTTTCAGAGGAACTAAAGAAAGTTTTGACTAGAGTACATCCATAGTATCTGGCTGTCTATTTTCCCTTTTATTATTTATCTTTACCCGATGGCCTGTTTCTCTAGGGAAATTTTATTTTCTTCTTCAGAATAGCCGTTCGATTCCCCGGCCGATGGGCCTATGTTTCAACATTAATGTGCACCGGCCATGTCTGAATTTCCGCTGGAAGTAACTCCCGCCAGGATGCACAAGTCGTCCGCCTACGGTTTGGGTGAAGACATACCGCGACATGCTGGTAAGAGGCATCTAATGCCGGACCGAGCCTCCCGGCATGGACCGATCTCTCACCCAGGCCAGCACACCCAGCACATCAGCAGCGCAGGGCAAGCGCCGTCGATCTAAGGGCACATGGGCGAGCACCACAACCCGCCAGCGAGACCGTTGAAGATGTCATTGCGCGAACATACCTAACTCCCCGTCCTCCCGATGTGGGTCTCACAAGGTAGAGCGCGGTCCAAGGCAGCTCCCAGGCAGACAGGACCACTACAGTGCTTCCAGGGTGCTCTAGACCAGGTTACTGTCATAGCTTGCGCCCGGCCCGGCTCCACGGCTGCGCATCGGAAAGCACACACCTGCGTCACGGTGGATCCTTACGCAGGTGCCTTCTTCACAAGCAGGAGCGAGTCCATCAAAAGCCCTGAGAGTCCGCTGAAGTCCCGCATAACGTGCTCCAATTCGCAGATCGTATGCCTAGACAAAACGCCAAGACCTCTGCACTAATAGGTTGGTCGCCGGTACAGATGCCGAACAAGATAGGTGCGAGCACGCCCCCTTGGGGCAGTCCACCCCGAGTGCCCCCCCATCGCCTCTTCTTGGCTCCCAGCCAAACAAAGAACATCCCGCTTGCAAGCAATCCCCGGATGAGCTCTTTTTGCAATTACTGCTGCATTAGTGTGTTTTAGTTTGTTCCATTGGTTATCCACACGTTTGTTTTAAGGTGTCTTCTTGTGAATCCCAGCATCGTCCATTCCATTCTTCGTTGGTTTGTTTTGGATTCTCATTTTCCATTGATATTTTTCTGATTATTAACACATCAAGGAACGACTAATCTATGAATAGGCAGGCATTTCCAAAGTCATTGCACTGATGTGTCCCCATGCAAAATTTTATCCTCAATCCGCGCCACGTTTATACCCGTTTTGATTTTCCTTGTCCAAGCTTAAAACCTCTCATTATGAATGGAATTGTCCAAAACTTTTAATGAAGTTACACTAAAAAACAAACAAAAACAAAAAAAACAAAACCAAAAAAAAACAATGAAAGGAAGTTTTTTCTCAGCCCAGGTATGCTACAAAACTTAGGATATGGCACGGATACCTAGGGGGAATTGACGACCTGATAGACAAATCATTCAGCTTTAGCTATGTGACGTTTTAAACCACGAACATAAACCTAAAATTTAATATATTCTACTGATCGCATATAACTCATCCATTATTATATGCTAAATAAATTATTCCAATATTTTTACACTGTACAACAGACAAAATTGAATCTCACCGTGCGAATGACAGATACGTCGTTAGCTTAGAAATTTTCGCAAATAGTTTCCAGTAAATGTTTAAAAACCGGCCAAAGTCTTTAGGTGAGATTTTTGCTCAAATACGTCACTATGCGGAACCGGCAAAATGGCAATTTCACAGTGAAATTAGAACTACGTCGTGAAAACTAATACTTCCAAACGAGATACGACACTCTTACAAATTAAGATTTTTGACAAAATACGCCGCTATGTGATGCGGACATCTTAAGGTTTTGCAAATATCATAATTAAGTAAATACTGGAGATAATTAATATCTCACTAATTGGACACTTTAAGGTATGAAACTGGATGACAAATATTCAAAAAGAGAGAAAACGATGTTCTGCCATCAGAACTATAGAATCAACAGTTGTAATTTGTTATCAAAGCTCGCACTACAGGAAAAATAATAACCTAACGATACACTCCAGGGCAAATGACATGGGATTTAGAAGATGTTTCAGGTTATTGATGATATAGTCTGTTTACCACATCAATAACTGACGTATTTGAAATGGCTGCCTTGTGTGATTTTATATCATATTTTTATACCCTATGTGATTTGTATTTGAACTTGCTCCTTTCCTTTAAGACTACACATAGGATGTTTTTTAAGTATTGTAATAATACCCGAAATTAAAATTATTAAGCTAAATTAACAGTAATCTGATCCAATTAGATGACAATAAAAGGCACACAAGGCAGCCATTGCAAATACGTCAGTATGTGATGTGACCGAGTTAAGTGTTATCTGTCTTAGATTCAACTACGGATCTGTTATCAATGCCTCTCACTGTAATTGCTGAGCTGGTCTTGAAGAAGGTCATCATGTATTTTATCTACTCCTTTGTTGATATATACTAGTATTATGGTATAACGTTCACGGTCAACGTCCTATGAGTTCACATATCAACATTGCTCCTACAGTATTACAGGTAATCTTTTATGATTGAACCGATTGATGGGGCTTATGGTGTTCTGAGTGGTGCTAAAATATAGAATCGTAGAGACCTTTTTTAGTTTTCCTAAACGTGTGAATGGCGTGAACGTTCACGTAAAACGTCATGTGACCCGTTTTGGACCAATCATTGACGACAGATCGTGCTTTAGGTGAACGTTTACGTTCCATGTTTCGGAAAACTAAGGGTCTCTAATTTCGAGCACGTTTCTTGAACATAACTTTAGAAAGGTGTGACGATAGACGAATGTAGATAAAAGGTAAATTATCATTTTTGCCATCAATGATCTTGGAACATCATCAAATTGGCTTGGTGTGAGATCACTTTGGAAGCTACCTAAAAAGTGACTAATACCCATGCTTACCCGATAATCTAATATTCAACGTCAGTGTTCAATTTCAAAACTGTTTTTTTCATGGTTTTAGTCTGTTTCTTGTTCTTGCTTTGGGATCTCATTCATAAAGATCAGACAGCTTTTTCTTGTTTTGGTTGTTATATTTCCTCCCCAATTTTGTTAGTAAATATATTTTTATTTCAAGTGTAACCTTGATACTTATATTCCTAGCAGGGAAATTTACTTTCTTTTACTTTGTTTATTATTTAAGAGAAAATGGATATCCCCTAGTGCATTATAGATTCTCATGATGAAATTTATACTGTTATAAAATAAAAAATACCTCTAAAACATCTGTCGCCGGTTGCATTTTTTGTACTCTGGTCATAGATCAACACGATCGCATAACAGGGAAAAACATGAAAATCAGATTCCAATCATGTCCAAAACCCATTTGTGTTTCGCCAAAAAAAAAAAAAAATAATAATACTTTAAAATAAATAATAAATACAAAATAAAAAAAAATTAAAAAAATGAAACAAAAAAATCCTTCGGTTCGCCGTAGAATTGAAAACTATTTTCCCAAATGTTTGTTTCCATAAAATCCGGCTCATAATAGGAGAACAAAAAACATTTTACATTCACTGAACACAAACTTGAAAAAAAGTTACTCCAGTACGTTTTAAGGGCAACCAAGTTTTGAATATCGCCATAATGCTTATTTGTGCTAAATATCATAAAAACAGCATGGATGAATTTGAAACGTTTTCCTTCCCCCCCCCCCAAACTGCTAATTTAGCAATTAACACAAAAAAAAAAAAAATAAAAAAAAATTAAATGAAAAATAACAAAATAAACAAAATATGGGGGAAATTTTGTGGTCCCCCCTATCGGTTTAAGTGTATATTATATTGCCATTGTAACTGTGTTTTAACATTTCAAATTTCTATAGTCTTTCTACAATCAAATAACAGTTTTGATATCAATTTCAGCTTATTTGTGCACAAGACTGATTTGTTTGTGTTTAACCCTTGTCTCCGAAGGGGGGGGTGTTACCATCCATCTTCATGTTTTCCCTCCCCGCTTTCTTAAATAACACCCCCCCTTTTTTGTGACAAATTAATTTAATGTAATTGTCAATTGACATGTTCCGCTCCTTTTCATCATTCATCCAAATAAACCATTCCCGCCGGGTACAAAAAGGTACAGGGTGATCCCAAAAATGATGGATAGGGGGGGTGGTGGGCAACCACCCCCCTTCGGTAGAGAAGTACCCACATGCCTAGCACAACACCGAAATATCAACAGACACTTACATTTGGTAACAATAATAGATATGGTCCTTCCTCTTTCCATTGATCAAAATGAGTACCAACATTCCTGCATTACGCACAATGCGTTATAAAATCGCATGTCACAAACTGTCAATTTCCATTAGACAACCCATAGGGAAATTCATGTTTTCGCCAAAAAATTTAGGAATATCAGTTTTCATGCGGTTTTTTGGCTCTATTTGATGGAAATGACTAGTATATATACAAAGGAAGCTTTTAGCAACTATAATAAGTGTTTTTAGTCACTAAACTTGCGAATATACATTTTCCACCCTATATTCAGTATTTTCTGACTTTCCTCAACATATGACGTCATAGTGACGTCATAATGGCGGATGGTTGAGTAACCAATGGAAAGAGAAACTCTAAGCTATCCTGTGGTACCTAAATTTACAGGAATCGGAGTTCAGTGAACGAAAATCACAGGAGGTGGTTGGAGGAGATATTTGTACAAAAACATATGGTCGACGAGGGTTAAAGGGTATTGCTGACCGTGTTATTCTCCTCTGGAAACTACCTTTAAAAACAGCAACCATACATTGGTGACCATTGCTTATCATAAGGAAGAATTATATTTGCCTACAAGAGAAGTGCAACGTTTGTTTATCTTGAATCCAGAAGTAATGACTAAAATCAGGCAGTTTCTGATAAAGACAGAAACAGAATACGTAATTATTTTACTGCAACCGATTAATTGATTTATTGTGGTGGCTTCATATTTCGGCACATCGTATGCCGAGGGTGATGAATCAAATTGATAGTATCCCTGTATGGGCAAATAATAGTTATAAGGGGCATAATAGTTTCATACTAGCGAGGTGACTTTTGACAAAGGTAATGCGCATATAATTTTTTTTTTTTTTAAGTTTACAAATACAAATACTATCGATCATTCTAGATACAAGAAATGTCGGAACCAGGGGAACAATTTAAAGCCTAACTTCAATGCATAATCCTTGTCTAACATTGCGCATCACTTGTGAATAAGCTTAAATAGATTTGTTTTTTTTTTTATTCATATACAAGGTAAGTCAAAAAGAATAGGACCGTGGTTGATTATTTTTATCAAAAAAACTATTGAGCTGATAAAAAAAGTTTTACATATTCGAAACAAGCATGTTCTTCTGCTCATTAGAAAAAAAGAACCACCGAAATTCATCATTCCTAACCATTGTTATGCCTGTTCTGCCGAAAGAACCCATTTATCCAGCTGTCCACAGAATGCAGAATACTTTGAATATGTGCGAGTACCTGGAAAATGACTGGGTCATTGAAATTTAAAACCCGCAAGTTTCAAAAGCAGATTAGCATGATGTGCACAAAATCAATAATGAATAAAATAACAAATCTGAAGGTATTTTCAAAACTAACTTGGTATCTTGGTGGAAAGGTATTAGATATCATGGCCCTCCATATCCTAATGTACAACAACTTTTATAGTTGAAAGTTACTTGCAGACCCATTCTGCCTTTGAGGTTCAGAGAGAGAGTTGCCTTGCAGTTCCCGCAAGCAAACCGTACACCTTGCGAACAGGTAATTATAGCAATGGTCCGGAAATTCCATGACTATGGAACTATCAGGAACCGACAACATGAAGTATCAGGAAGAAGAAGGACTGCCAGGTCCAAAGCTAACATTGCTCAGTGAGACAAGCTCTGAGAATGAACCCAAGAATCAGCTCCACTCAGCATGCATTCCGTGGACAGCTGGATAAATGGGTTCTTTCGGCAGAACAGGCATAACAATGGTTAGGAGTGATGAATTTCGGTGGTTCTTTTTTCTAATGAGCGGAAGAACATGCTCGTTTCGAATATGTAAAACTTTTTTTATCAAGCTCAATTAATTTTTTGATAAAAAATAATCAATCACGGTCCTAGTCTTTTTGACTCACACTGTAGAAAATCACAAATTTATTTTAAAATTCCGGATTCGAAATTTTTGTTATACACAGTATCCTATCATCTCTAACTTTGAAATTCAACATTTTCGGTAACTTTACATCTACTTGACTCCTTCTAATTGATACACAACACAATTATATCTCGAAATCTTTGAGTTAGCCTTTAAGTTTAATGACAACACGTTTGTGGCAAGAATGTCGACGAGCAGAATGAAGACTAAATTGTTATCGACTGCCAGGAGGGGAATGGATAAAAGCTACAGACATGCAGGTGATATCTACATTCGTCAAGAAAAAATACTGTGCCTTATGCTCTCTTTCTCTCTCCTTTTGAGAAAATATTGTTCACCCCATACTGTTCATCTCCATTTCGTCATTCTTCTGAAGTTGTAAAATCTAGTCGGTCTAGATTCATCGCACTTTTTTTCTTTGTGATATTTCTATCATTTCTATTATTGCTGCATTGGGAATGTATTAAACCAATTTGCAGGACAAACACAATTTATACCATTAACATGCTCATAATTGCTTTGGCAAACTGTGAAATTATGATATGAATCAAACATGCCGTATTGAAATAAGATAACTTTATCAAATAACGTGCCATGTGTGAACAGTGATAACAATTATCACACCGAATCATGGGTTGATGGACAAGCATCGTGCAGTAGCAGGATTCCTGTTTATGGTGGCAATAACGCTCAGGAAATGTATTTTTCCTGATATTTGCTGAAAATAGAGCGGTGTAGAAGTAATTACAGTCCGTCGCACTCATAGTCTGGCTACAACGGTAAAGAATATGGTACTCCATTCAGTTGACTTTTCACGCAACATTAGTTTTACGCTTGATTCCGTTGTCGTCTATGGAGCCCGGACTGTGGCTCCCGGCGGACTATATTTACTTTCACACCGGGTTCATCAAAAGGCAAAGGTGGTTGCAATGCATATTCCGTATATTATTTTGGAATTAAATTAGGTTGCATTGCTAATCAAAAATAACACCCCTATATTCGCTTGCTTTCTTTCAAGATGATATTTTAATCCCACACAAAATGGTTGATCGCCGGGTTAATTTCTATTGAACAGCGAAACCTATTTAAAATTGGAATAACAAATACCTCTTATTGTTAGGAATAATTGCAAGATTCATTGCATCATTGATCGCCCACTTCAAGTACTTGGCTAACATTTAATAATTGAAAATGGAAAAGCAGGCACGTGACGCCCGGTTTTACTTATCATTTACACGGCAAGCCGTCGAAACCAAAGAATTCAATATGATATATTTAATATTTAAAATTAATAGGATGATTTGATATACTAATCACCGAGTTGTTTGACGTAACCACTCAAATACTACTATTATATACAGGCAACCAAATACAAGTGCATATCAACAAGTTGATTAAATTTCCCATGTTTAATGAAATAACTGTCTGTAATTGCACGGAATTGAAAGAAGTAGTCGTCTTCAAACGGGTTTTATAACGAGAATGCTCTACAAGAGTCTATTGAAATGACATATGGTGACATTAATATCTCAAGTCAGAGACGTCAATATTTCTAGCCAGTTGCATTATATGATATACCAATTTCATAAAATCAAAAACGTTTGGGCCATAACCAAACCACCACAATCAAAACTGTGTTCTAAGTAATGAAACATGGATATTAATGGAACTTGAAATGGAGTTGGATGGTATTACTTTGTTTATTGTAAGTATATTAACCCATTGAGAGTTTTCTGTCGCCAAAGGAAAAACAAGTTAATAACTAGGCATATTACCTTCCACGAATGACTGTGCATAATAATAAGGTTGCGGAAGTATATTTGTGTTGGGTATTTGGTATCGTGTTATATAGTATTAGTATAGATATTGGGACAATACAGAACTACAAGCTTTAACTGAATTCACGAATGTCCATATGAATGGTAAAATTTGTACTACGAATTAGGTCTTATGTAATTTATTTGTTCTATCATATATACAGTATATTGCCAACCAAAAGAAAAGAATACGTAATATATGGGTAACTCGTGCAGCCAATTTTAAGATTGTTTGAATTTGCTGCAAAGATCATTCCCCTCGGTAAGTATAGGCCGAGCTACAGTCCTTCGAATCAAGAATTCTGCAGTGAATAATAGCCTGATTTTTCTGGACACGGATTTCTTTCGACTGAAAACGCCGTTCATTCAATGGAATCCGTGGACAGAGCCCAGAAAAAAGAAAACCGACTACTTGATTCAAACGATGTAGCTCGGTCTATAACTAACCGATGTGAATGATCTTTGTAGTAAATTCAAGATAAGGGAACCCAAGCTTCAGTGATACAAAAATAGTATAGATTATTATGAATTAAAAATTCAAAATGGCGGACACATCAGGCGTAAATTTTTTTGACTCACCCTTGTAGAAGCATTGACATAGCTTCTGCTTAATTTCACGTTTGTGCTCGAGATATTTAAGCGACTCTTCTCCGTGTGGCCGAAAGGGGACACGGTTCTGTGACAATAGTGAATACCACCCCACGTAGTTTGGAAAAGAAACCTAATATGTGAAATATTTCAAAAACAACCTAGTCTACCAAGCTTTTTTGTGCCACGTGGGTGCCCCCCCAAGATGGTTATAAACTAAGCACCCGATGGTTATGATTTGAGAACAGTGGATAAGTATAGCCATGGTTTCTCCTCTTTCTTTTCATTGTACCAACCATAAGTACAAATAAAGTTAATAACATACATAGTATGGCGTCACACAGGCCTGGCGTCACAGTTGAAACCATATAAAATCGAAAAAAATGGCATTTTCCACAAGAAAGTAGGTGAAATAAAATTTTCCGCGTAAAAAGGTAGGAATATGGATGTTCATTGAGGTGTTTGAAGACTCTAAATGAAGGCAATTGAATAGATTTACATAACATAGAGTTTTAGAGCCATTGCTATGGGCATTATATTTTTTCAAAATGTTACCATAATATTATATCAACCACCCCCTATCTTCGACTTTGACGAAATACCCTAACCCTGGGTGAAGTGATACCTTAAATGTGTTGGTTAAAAATACCTGAAAGGATGAGAAAATGTTGAACTGGAAGCCTTTTAAGAAAGCTTTTGGTATTTTAGCACACTGGAGCAAAGATCCAACTAGGGAGGGTTGTAAGACGATAGGTTAAATAAAGCAGAGTAAGTTAAAATAGGGGCACTTTTCCACTGCTCTTGACCACCAATGGGCGTACACAAGACATTGAACAAGTGTTAGCAGTTTGTGTACACAAGTGAATTTCAGTTTGTAGTGGGGACTTTAGAAAACACAAATATATTACAGTAAGAATCCAATTTATCACTTCAAAACTGAGCTTTATTAAGAAAACGAACGAGAAATTCGTCATCGTATTCTAGCTAATATTAAGCTAAGTAAGGCGAAGAAAAAGTGTTTGAAAAATAATGCAGGTCGGTTTACTGGACGCCGTTTAATTGATTGAATCCTCGAAGGAGGATGTGAATGTTGATTGTATGATGACAAAACTGTTTGTGATGTGAAGTTTAAAAACAGGTCTGCTAAAATTCAGGAGTTTAAAATGCTTGAAAGTTGTGAAAGTCCAAGGTGATTTTATAGACGTAAAAATATAACAACTTTGCACCCTTTTCTTACTCTATCCTACGTTAGGGAAATAACTGTCTTTTAATATGAACTAATTATGAGAGGGATAAATACCATTTTCATTCGTTCCTCGGTGTTTGCGCTTCATTCTTGTGAGGCCCTACTACTGTGCACTTGAAGAAAATACTCCAATGGAAAGTGATGAGTTTGAGGTGAATCACCAAGGGGCGTACATAGGACGTTGTTGAACACGTAAGTGTTAGCAGTGTAACACAATTGAGCGTTTTTGCTAGATGGTGGATTTAGATAAAACATATATAAAGTAAATATATGCAGTAATCCAATTCAAACTTGGCTTGCTTTTTAACTAGTATTACTATCAGTAAAATAGTATAGGCTAGATGCCTTTGATTTCATCGATGTTTATGAAGTGAGGTTTGTACTGCGGTTTGTGGCGTATGCTTT